>JACXSJ010000359.1:63946-96057 GCA_014851325.1 Pentalonia nigronervosa
TTTATATATTTTCGACACAGTAACGTTTTTAATCTGACATAATAATACGGTGCCTGCATTATGATTTCTGCAGTATTTTTTCAACCGAAAAGATCTTTGAATTGACATAACCGCACTGAAATTGGAGTTTTGGGACATGATTTGCACAGTCCAATGTAATTTACTATGTAAATTAAGTTAAGAAAACTTATGTAATAAAATTTTAAATTTAATTAATAAATGTTCTACTTGGTGGATAGAACAATTATCTATTCTTGCCGATCCCACATTTTTCAATTATTCGCCTCTTAGATTCGCTATCTGTATAATTTTGTTTTTTAGTTTTTAAACAAAACGACAGCCCTTATTATTTATTTTATAATATACGTAAATAGATTTTTATACATGATATGATTATAGTGCGTACAAGTTTCACAAAGCGTTCACCAAGGCCGAATCTGTGCATTTTTAAAATGAATATATTATGTTTTATATAGTTTCGGAATTACAGTGATCTTTGTATACAATCCATTTTAATTAATAACACAAAGGAAGGTCAATGATAATCAAACAGAAATGATTGTATAGGTACATTGAATCTTTATTAGTTCATACACCTATATAGTTGTGGGTTAACACGACTTACCATTACGTATAGGATAGGTCGACTGTCGGTGTTCTGCGGCATTTAATAACGTGGAAGAATAATAAAAGTTGCTGATTTGCAGATAAAATTACCAGTCGTTAAAAAAAAAAAATGTATATTTACCGAAGTAATCTTCGGTCATCAATTTCCTGTGAACTATTTCGTTTTAACTTTTAAAGCGTTTGCTATACACCTGTATTATGTGTGTACAGTATACACATATAATATAATGACGTAGGTATAAAATCTCGTCTAACGTTTGCTATATAGTCCTTACCCGTTGGAATGTACCTATTTCACATCTGCTCATTACTTGTAGCAAACATCGTAGGTAGTCATATATAATAGGTTTGTTCTAATAGCCATTGTTACTCAACCACTTGTTAAGGAATTCCGATTTTACATCGCAGGATTTAAATCGATGTGATAATCGTGTTAAAAAACTTGTTTATCTCTATTTTGTTCATTGACGGTTCCTATTCAATTATTGATCGATAATCAATATGTTTTTTCTCCGGATAATTACTTTATCCGTATATGTATACACATGTATATTATAATTGATTGTTCTTGGAAAAATTCTCAATGTACTTTATACGCCTACGTAATGCAGAATAGGTATAGATATAATCACTACTCGAGTTTATGCTCAACGAATTTACACAGTTATACAAACTTCTTTTTACGCTAAAAATTGTTTATGTTTATATGGTTGATAGTTATGTGTTTTGCCACATGTTTATGAAACTATACAGAAGTCGTAATAACATTTTTGATTCGACCAGGTCGTAAACGCGCAGGCGTCATCAGTATTTATTGAAAGGTTTATCGTCGTTGATTCGGGCGGGGTAAAGGAGACGAACTCCGAATTATAGCTGCATTATACTGATAATAATAATGAAAATTTGATAATATGCAGCACGAATGATGATGATAATAATAATAAACATTACGCGCGTATTTATCGCATGGCCGGTGACGAATATTATAATATAAAGCAGAGTAGCGTTCACGAATGACGAAATACGGCGCCGTGGCTGCCGACTTGCACATGGATCGTCGGTTGCTGCTGCCTCGATCGTCTTGCTCCGAGTATCATGTCGGTTTCTATTGCAGCATTGAACTCTCGCCGCGGGAATCTCTCGAGATCTAAACAATAATTATTCAACGGAATAAAACAAATATTTTCATACATAATTTGGATTTCGTGCAAAAATACAGCGAACCAAAGTCGAACCGCGTGCAGCCACCGCCGCCGCCGACGTCTCCGGGGTTTGATGACCTCGCCGGTAACGCGATTTTACAGGCGTGGGCCGTCGCCGGAGATCGGCAAGGATTTTTCGGCCTACGCTGCTGTTACACGCGTATATATTCGTATAATATAACATAATAATGATAATAATGTGCATTTATTTCTCGAAACATAGCACTACTCCTTTTTTACAATAATAATAATAATAATAATAATATATTATCTCGAATGTCTCCGGGACGTTGTTTAGCATAAACGTTATTATAATATACGCGTACCTATAATATAATTGCCCACGTACGACACCCGCCGATGCCATTTGCAGCCCGGTGTCCCCCCACGTGCGGTTATAATATTATTACGACGGTTTTCGTCTTGATTTTTTCTCTTTAATTTCATTTATTCGCACGTGGGTTGCGGCTGTTGCTCTGGCGATTATTGTTAAATATACTCGACGAGGATCGAAAACATATGTTACATAGATATTATATATAGGTACCTGCAGAATATAGTGTGTACATTGTACATGCGGGCGAAACGGGTTTCTAATTTACTAACAACAATGGACGGTCGCCACTTGGAAATTAATCGCGTATGTACATATTGGAAAAGTGTACGTCGCGGTACATTTATATTCCTAGTACCACTTGAATTTTACCTCGTAAATTACATTAAAATTTAATATTTTTAATGTATAAGGGTATAGGAAAGTGCGTAAAGTGGAAACGCAGCTTCAAAATATTATAATATAATTATATTATAGTATAAGTATAATATACTAATAAGTAATAATTAACAAGAGCTTTACGCAGCTTCTTTGTTAAATGATATCGTCGTCAAATCTATTGATTAATATTTAGTACTATTGAACGAATTCGTTTTTTGGCAGCCTGAAGATATTTTAGACGTCCAAGACATATCGATAAAGAGTGTGAATTTCGTGTTCTATATACAGCACGTGGAGTCTATGTACATCTATACACACGAACTTATGAATCACTTCACTGTTAAAAAAAAAAAAAAAAAAAACGATTACACATAAAAAATACAAACTTACGTTTGCAAAATCATAAAATAGTTTAGTTCAAAAAAATGTTTCCATGCAGGCTCGCGAGATGACTAAACATTTCTCCAGTGGGGCTCGTGCTTACGTGATATTGCACGCGTATATACATAACATGCCCGCGAAGACTAGACAGATAAATATGCGATGCGGAGGCGGATTGGCAGGATGGTAGGTGGCCATATCCATCCAGACCCTTTAAACATTTTATATTTGGGCTTCAATCTATAATTGTTATTTTTAATGCTTTTTGAAATGCCACACCTTACCCACACCTGGTCCTTCGGGGCCACAGTCCGCCCCTGCTGCGATTTTTACCGAGAATCTTGTCGATCTTATGAATAACAAAAATATTATTGTCGTAACAATATTCTCACTCAATAAATTTACACACTCATGTATATCGTCTACAGTATTGCAAAATGTGATAAATGTATTGAATTAATGCCATTGACATAATTTAGTTTTTACATATTTATGGATTTTACTATTCAAACGCCACTTGATAGAATCGTGCCTGTAGTATTTTGTTCACGCGGGTTTGTAAATGTGTAACGTGTACGTGTTTGCCATTTTATTGTTCAAAACATATTGCATTTTAAACTTGAACAATTGATATTAAATTCCACCACAGAAATATGACGTGTTAGTTATTGTTTATATTTTATACTAGATACAAGCAATAAATTATGTATAAAAAAACAGTTGATAGAAAAAAGTTGGCACACTTACAAAGTGCTTTTCTTTACACGTTAAAGGCTTATCGAAATCTAAAACGGTTTCAGTGGAACTATATTTGTTGCCGATTTCTACATCTGTTTTTTTTTACAATAGTTACAAACATGCCAGTACATATTATAATATATAACTTATGCAGAGAAAAACTATTTCTATTTTCCGGATAATATAAAAACATAATATGCGTTTGTCAGTATTAAAAATGATGGATGGAAATCATTATCTATGAAAAACAGTGGCTCTTTAGTGCGGTTTTTTTGAAAAAAAAATTTAAAAAAATCACATGAAATTAAATATTCCATGTTGATAACAACGAAGGATAGGAGGAAACATTAAAACTTTAAATTTGATCTACAAGAACGGTATGCACGAAAGATATCACATTAATTTAATGCATCACATATTTATTTTCATTTGTAAACAATATTTTATCAGATCATATTATATTTTAACTGGTGCCCATATACGCATAGTCGTCATATAATGAAATACTGTTGTTGAGATTTAGCTCTATATAAGATATTATACTATAGTCTGATATTTTAGTTAACGTTTTGCGATTTTTATATTATATATTCTGTACGCACATTTTCGTATACGCTTATTATTACTACCTACCATTTATAATATAATTGTAATATTATTTGCATAGAATTTTATTCTAATTTCACACAACAAGAATATAGTATAGATATATCGGAATTCGATAAAAAAAAAATACAAATACCACACGATATAATAATAATATTTAAGTATAACTGTTTATTTATGATATAGTGTGCGGACATTTCGACGTTTAATAAATTATTATATCATATTGTATTTTAGGTGCCTATGGATACATGCCGGCTTAGTTAAATTTTTTAGATAAATTCCAGGATGACAAAAACTCACAGCTATTATCGTATATCGTGGATGCTTATTAGTTATTATAGGTGTCAGGCTTAACGCCAATACACTAGAAAAATACTTTTAAAACAAATAGACGAACAGCACTAATGATAACATTAAAAACTATTATATAAATATTATAATATTGTATATTCTACGCGTTGAGTTTTAATAAGCATAGGCATTTTTTTTTAAAACTTAACTCGTTCGGTTTTTCAATGTCTATACCGTTGGCGGCGCCAGTATATATCGGTATATTATTAACAGTTATAAAATGTTGCCGAGTAAAAAAATTCTGCAAAATTCGTTTGACGTGCAACACGATTTGACGTGATGTGTACCATGTTGTTCTAAGTGCTTACAACAAGAACGTATGCAAGTACAATATTTTATTATTGTTACATGCTAAATACTCGCTTCGTCTCATGCGTAATATTAATAATAATTCGTTTACCTCGACGATCATGATACTATACTGATGTACGAATACGAGTAGGTACTACAATAATAATAATGGCCAGTCGCCAATGTTGTTTCCATCGGGCGTATAGCATAATGATATTAAAATGTAAAACATAAAAACACAATATTTGTATAATATTATTATTATAATGGCAAAAAGGACGCGGTTTCGAAATTATACCGTGGAAACGAACAATAGCTATTTAATATCTGCATCGTTCAGTTTGTACATCAACGATATTATTATTATGTGTGTTTGAATCGTACGACCGAGACTCGTATAGAATATTATAATGCCTATAGGCTATAAACACCCGAGGTATATATATATATATATATAATGTCTAATGCGTAAATATTTTACGTTCTCGCGGGTATAATATTATATTATTATTATTGAGGAAGAACGGCGGCGGCGGCGCGAGCGTTGCATAAGTAGGTCGCTGCAATTAGCAATAGAGGCGGCGTTGGTCGTAGGAAAAAAATAAAAAGTGAAAGTGAAACAAAAGGATGAAGATAATACGGACTATACACGAGCGCGTGTATTATGCATAACGTGTGTGTGCGTAGGTTTTTACGATTTTTTTTTCACGACGCGTATGAATGAATGGGTTTTATTAATATATATTTTTTTTAAAATAATATTCGTCCTTGAACGGTTATTACAAATTTGCCGGTAATCTCTGCAAAACGTTCCTACCGTTTCCAATAAAAATATAACGTCAGCCACGTAAGCGTTATGTTATTAGATTTATTTTTGGATATTATTAGCAGGTATTGGGGTATGCATCGATCTACAAGCTGTAATAGTACACGCACGTCGCATTGCACTATAAAACTACATAAATGCAATTTTTTTTTTCCTACCACGATTCAAAACGTCGGTAGAGTGGTTTGATTATTATTGAGCTTCATGATTAAACGAATGCCGTGAAAAGTAGAGCTAAAGATAACGAATAACATTAGACACTATGCAGAAAAAGTTATTCGCGTAGATACGGTGGGAGACAACGTGTATAATACATAATTAATACCTATGTGCAAATTATTATCGTCGGGTTAGGTACACACGACCCGGATGGATTATAAAAGCGTTTTGCGATGACCCTCCCAGCCGGTCGCACTCATCATAACACCCACCAATTGTATTATGCAATATTATTACTAGGTACCGGAAATTCCCCGGAATTGAATTATTGCGGGAGTTTAATCTGTCGCCAGACCGTCAGCAGAACTCTTGGTGGTTTTGACACGTCGTTAAATATTTTGTTTTTCACCGTTTCCCATATTATCATATAATTATAATAACGTCTTTAATGCACGTACAATCACTGTAAAACCCGATCAGCATATGTCGTGTACCTCTACTCGATACTCACATTTTTATGATGTTACTATAGTAAGTTGGTACTCAAAGTTCATCGAGTAGGAGGATTCTTCATTCTGGGAAACAAGTCTTCTTTTATTTTCATCATAAGCATCACGTTCACTTGTTCTAATATACAGGGACACGCTGTCAATCACCAATCATGCACACTCCTGTTCTATCGTTTAACGATGTATTTGTTTAAGTTTTTATTTTGGAAATTTCTTAATTTTTAGTTTACTAAGCCATATTTAAAATACTTGGAATTTTAATACCATTTAAGGAATATCCTGTGGCGTAATAAACTTATTTTTTTCTAATGATAACAACCCTTTTTATAGAAAATTGTAAATGAAATGATTTTTTTTTAAATTTGAATCTAAATCAAAATTCGAATGAGAAGTTTTGGAGATTTTAAACTTTATGTACCGAAGATAATAGTCCCTTATTTAATAGTTTTATATAAAATAGGACAGATTTGACATTTAGTTTAATATTAATTAAACTTGGACAAAATTAACAAATTATAAAATTCTAATACATTATAAAATAATAAATTACTATATAATTGTCAAAACATTACTGCCCACATATTATCTTTTAAACCCGTTATCATTCAATAATTCCCAGTACTTAAAATGAAATAATTCAGAAACTAGTTGTTCGAATTTTGATTAAATTAATAAAGTATAGCTACATCATAATTTTTTTTTTTAAAAAAAAAATAATAATTTCCATAACAATTGGTAAAAGAAAAAGGATAATTTTTATTAAAAAAATAAGTTTATATCGCTACAAGACAATCTTTAAATATTGAAAATTTAGATTAAATTTCATTATTATAGGACAAATTTGGGGTGGTGAATATGTTTCTTATATATCCTATGTATTATGTAACATATTATGTAATAAAACAATTTAGAATAAAAAAAAGAAAGATAATATTATGAACATTTTGGTATTTCATATTGTTTTAATGATTTTAATAAATATTTTCGATGACAACTGATGCATTATAACAACAGTATCGCGAAGTCGAGTGTGTTTGTCATCGGCTGCAGTATTTCGTAATAATAAATCTTAAACGCGATATTGCATAATTTATATATTTTTTAATTTAAATTTAATTTATTTATTTTTATTTTATAATTTTTTTTTTTACATATAAATGGCACTTAACCTGCCATTCGTCTATCCGCTTAAGGAAATGTTGACGCGCGTGGGTAGTCTCATATTAATATACGTAATATCGGCGGTCGGCCCTCGCCTGCATGTACGTTAGTAGGAGGTCGTCCTCGAGCAGACTGAACAGATGGCTCGAGACGGTCGTCGCGCTCACGAAAACATCATCTTGTACTTGTGCAGTGTACTTGTTGACACACACACACACACACACACACAGTTCCGGCCGCAAAACTTAAGACCGTATATATTATTAGTTATTACTTATATTATACTGCCTATTCGAATGGGAAAACGATAAGATCACAAATTACAGATTGGTAACTACAAAATATAGAAAAAAATTCAGTATCCCATAGACTGTGCCAACAGTTTTAAATCAGTACGAAGTGGATTCCGTTTAGACTTTTAGTGCAAGGTCTGCAGTCGTGGGGTACAGTGGAAATAAAAATATACAAAAGCTCCTATCCACCCACAATCAAGCAACAGGTATAACGCCACCTGTTTACAACTTATCATGGTTTACTCTCATCGTATTTACGAGAGTATAAACGACGGATGTATACGTTATAACCATCATATCATATATTATTATATATTATTATGAAAGTTGGGTACCAAAGCGGTATTAGATACTAATCTACAGGGGATTATACTGTTGATAATGCCGGTAATATTGCAGACCGCGGTTTTCGTACGGCCATGTATCGACATTATATTATTATAATATAAATGTCGGAAAGCGAACCAAAAGTATTTTTGCATCATAATTGTATGTGTTCGATACCCTTTATATTTTTTTTTCTCTAATTAATATTTTTGAAAATTATTATTGCAAATTATGGCATCATTTATTTTGTATTTTTTTTTTTTTTTTTTTGGCTATTCAAACTTAATACAACATTATTTTCCATTAAATATTCAAGTCTAAGTTATGTGTAAATTTTAAAGTATAGGCTAAAGTAGAGACAGGACTGTGTGTTTATATAATATATTATAGTTGTTAGGCAGTCGAACAGACATGAACGATATCAGATACAGCGTGCCACGAGCAGCGTATAATACAATGTTGTTATAATAGGTAATTATAATAATTTCAACTCATAATATCAATAATCATAATATATTTCAACATATTTAAGTTATGCAATATGTATGTATACCTATATGGCTTTATTACATATTTTATATCATAATTTGAAAGGTATAGAAGTAGTTTCGACTTTGCTAGGAATCAATAAATAATAATTAATGATTCAACCGATATATATATATATAGGTACACCCCTTCAATTACGTCAAATCGATTCTCTATAAAGTATAAACACACAGTAATGATGATAACAATAATAAATAATGTACTTGTCAAACACTATAATATAGTCTATAATAATTCGTAACCGCATTATATCATAAAATATTTATCACTTGTTATTTTACCTCCTATTTAAATTTTATATTATCATATACGGTGTTCGTCAGTCTTGTTAGAATCTGGCTTAAAAAAAAAACATAAACAAAATACGTTGTTATTATTATTGAAATGTGCTTGTACATCGTACAGCGTACGGTAAAAGTTACCGGTACCTATGTAATATTCATCGTGGCCGATTAATACAAAGATATTGTGCGTATTGTATAAAAAAATTCTTTTTGTAATTATAATTACTGATTGTATTTTTTTCCAAAATAAAGAAATTAAAAATAATATCTCTCCGTTTAGTATAATAATTTTTGTCTCTCGCACTACGCGTCATAAATCGAAACCGCTCAACGATTTTTTGGTGCCTGTATATTATTATGTTTGTGTGTCATCCAGTGTTTATGTGTCACAATGCGATTGCGAGCACGTCTCTCGTATAATGGTAATGTGCAATTTTATTTTGTATTATTTTTTTTTTGTCCCCGGCGATCATTGTTTTGGGTGCAGTGTTACGGCTTTTTATTTATTATTTTTTTTTTCGTACTATTGAAATTCCATATAATTCCCCCTCCCCCCTCTTAGTAATTATTGAAATAACACCCATTAATGCCGTTATAACATAAAAACACGTTTTTCCCGATTTTTTTCTTACGCCGCGCTTGTGAAACACCACTGAATCATTTAAATCAAATGCATGAATACCAACGCGTTCAATTCGCATACACAACAATAATACATAATATATTTATACGTATACATACTTGATAAAGACTACTTCAACTACAGTGATTTTTAGCCTACATTAAGTTAATAGTTAAAAATAAATATTAGTATAAATTATATCATTATTAATTATTATATTGTAACATCGTGTTTAAAAAAATTACAATTTTTGGTTATAAATGATTTGTTTGAAAAAATGTACAGAGTCCTACAGTGATATCTCCATTGAAGGTTTAATGTAAATAATAATATTATGACCTTCTATTTATATACATATCAACAATGAGATTGTTATATTAACTAATTTTAAAAATGATTATTAAAAAAAACCATATAAAAAATAAATTATAGTGGAAATATTCATTAGGTAGATTAAAATTGAAAATAATGCTCTTAGTAATTTTCATAATTTAACAAAAAAAAAAAAAAAAAATAGAGAGTTATAAAATTATTATTAAATACGATAATTTATTATATTTTCAACTTTCCGGAACCATGGAGCTGAACAATAAATTAATACGTACAATTTTACGTATAGGTATGATGAAGTTTGATGAAACCTATATTTAATGTTTTCTGTTTTTATAATTTTAATAATACGAAAAATATAAATGAAAAGACGAAGTATTTATAATTTGATTTGCTAACGCAGCGCTTTGTCCAAACCCCAATAAATCTTCTTTTTATTATTTATTTTCTTTTACTTATTATAAAATATTATTATTTCTATTTGGACTTTAATTATGAAATACTCATGCAGTTTTTCATACTTGAAACATTGTGTTAAAAATCGTTTGCTGACGTATCAATCCAATTATGACGTGATGAATATCATTTCAAGTAACAGACGTCAAATTATTTGTAATGTGCGGTTGATACATTCACATGATTTTTAGATATAAATATGAACATAGGTAGGTACTTAAACAATTACACATGCTTGGTCGTATTAGTCATACCTCTATATATCCCTATATTTAAATTGTTAATATTACTATGTGTAACATATAGATTATAAATAGTCACTGATTGTCTTTTATTATACCACACTTTATTTTTTTCCTCTAATTTAATTTATTCTAAATATATAATTTATTGCTAATGTTTTTTAATCACTACTTATATTTACTATTGTTATTATTATTTCTTTTATGGAATTGGACATCTGTCCGTAAAAATAAATAATCAGCGCTGTGTGCTATGTAATGTTTAATAGCATACACTTATGGAAATTCATTGACGTATTTATTTTGAGTGACAAATAACTAAAGAAGATTATTATATATACAACGCAAAGAGCAATCATAAACGACGGGCCAATTAATAATTCGCGTTTTTGTTGCTATAGTGATGATGTCGATGTGTGCACTGTTTAGTAACTAATGTCTATGAATTATACAACCTATTAATAAGTTGCCAAAAACCGAAAGTGGTCAAACTCGATTCCCGCGTTGATTGACATAACCACTTTCGCAGCAGCCAGTGAAGCGTTGGCGTATTCATAGTCGTATAGACTTCAAGTCTGAAAACGCGCGCGTACGTGTGAATATAAGACCAACAAAATGTTACGATCGTGTCATTTTTGCTCGCGATTCACGAGTTTCGAGTCTTCGAGGTATGCTCTTTACATAGCGATCGTGTTAAGCGTTTGTGGTAGGATGGATGGGGAGGAGGTGGGCGAGGATAAGGATGAGGATGAGGACGTGGATCAGAGCAAAGGATGTCCGGAATTCGTTGAAAATAAATAAATAATAGTAGGAGGGAAAAAAATCCATTTATATTATTATACATTATTATTATTGTCGTCATTGGCACAAGCCGACTTTCTCACGGTCCATTGGTTGCGTTCATGCACTATCGTTGATGTCACGTATGTGTATAACAAAGGCGAGGAGGACATGGCGGTGAAACATTTTTTTTTTATACGGCGTAGCGGCGTCTATTTAAATTCCCGACTAGGTTTTTTTTAAAAATAATTTTTAGAGAAAAATGTAAAAATAAAAAATAATAATAAAACGCTTGAACGGACGGAATGCATCTCTGCGTCGCCGAGCATAGTATATATATACATCATACAAACGAGTATACCGTCTGAACGGAATGCTTCGATAAAATAATAATAAGTATAATAACTATTGGAAGTTATGTTTCAATCGCACCTACATGTTCGTGTGACGTCTTGGATATTATTTAATTGTCGTATAATTATAATAATATTATATTATAGTAAGTATACACACGTACTTGTAATGTACTTAATACATTTTTACACGCGATATTAATATTAATTTTTTTTTTTAATAAATGGAAAATTAAATTGCATTGCTCGTATAAATACCCGGCGATTAAAATAGTAATCGATTTTGAATACAAAAAAACACTAGCCAATCAAACTAACAATTAATTCACGCCGTACCTGTGTGTCAAAATATTTAGCGTTACTGTGTTTCATCGCGAAAAGATATTATCTTACTCATCACTGTATTTAGCTAAAATTGATTTTTGTTTGAAATATTATTAATCTTTTATGCCAATGGTACGCAGAAAGTTTATTGGTGTACGCGGCAAAGAAATAAATTGGAATTTTTATGAATATCACGTTTTCACAATGACTTAGTTGTTATAATAAAAGCCTTTCATTTACTCATAACTGCAACATGTCTTAAAGAGCTTTTCTTTGAAGTGGCATTTGAACATTTTTGAAAACTTGGCAGGCGTGATACTGCAAATAGGTATACAATCGGTTGAGAACACGGCTGGTCTATAACATAACGTAATACGCCGCACTAAGGTGCCTTATAATACAATTTTTAATATGAATTTGTGTATAACAATTTATGAACGAACGATGGTCATAATTGTTAATCGCGATTTGCATTGAGAAAATAGTGAATGATATCTCCTTTAATCTGGCTATTGTATTCTTCATATCGACCTGTAATCCTGTAAAAGCCCGTAATATATTGACGCGTAATTACCATATCAACGGCTACCGATTAAAAAATCATGAATAACTCGTTTTCGTTTAAAAAAAAACAATCCGACCGGGTGGCGTTTTAACGAGTGCGGTTGTTAAAAGAAAACCGAGCGCGTTACGCCCGAAAAGAATATTATATTATTAACATTATTAAAACGCGCATATATTAGAATATGATAGTATGCGTATCGCTCGTCGACGTCGAACTAAATACATAATATTATTATTATTACACACACACACGCGTATATACGTATGGCGGCGCTGTATTCACATTAACTATGTGCATGTATTTTAACCGACCGGAACAAAAAAACATCGGCAGCGGTGGTTGCGAAGTAGCAGGAAAACACAACGTCCCGCGGCAAATCTTTACGCCTACGGTTTTCGCATACTCGCACACACTCATATATTATACTCTTTTAAATATAATACGCGACGAGGTGTGGCATAGATTTTCAATATAATGTCCGCGCAACAACAACAAGGTCGATAGACTTTTTACACGACACACACACGCGCGCGCGCGCGAGTATTATATTATTTTTTTTTTTTATAAGCATCGCGGGTTCGCCGACTTCCTGGTGTCGAGACGACGGTGCAGCGGCGGTTCGCATTTATTTATCATGCGTTTATGTAGGCACCTATATGCCCTATACCTGTCTATATTACGATGTACAATTGTAACGCGCCCGACAGACGCGCACCCAATGCCTACATAAATCGTATTAAACACGCGCGGTTGTTATACAATATATTATATAGTACAGTGATATTATTTACGTCCTCGCTGCGGGCTAAACACCGTGTGTTATGTAAAAAAAAGAAGCGCCGTTTTGCTCGGGTTCTCCCGCAACGGCGCTAACGAACTTTCACCTCTCCCCCCCCTACCCACCCGCCGCTGGCGATTTTTGCCGTCACGCGCGTTTGTTGTGTACTATTTGTGGTGGTCCGTGACGTTACTGCGGCTCCGCCTGTGTGTACCTATGTATGATAACTCACGGTATACGTAGCGTACTCTGTTACAATAATGATAATATTTTTAACGTTTCGAGTACACGCGTGAAAATACGATGGCGTGTGTGCGAACGAGTAATGATTTACGAAAATCGGTTTAAAACAATGTGATAACGATTGATGTTTTATAATAATACATTGATGTCTGTACACTTCGATCCTTTGTTGCCCCTTCAAACACAATATACGATATTATGTGTACATTGTTCGTGTAATATGCCCAAGCCAACTTTGATAGTTTCCCTCGTGACCGCAAAAACGACACACGTACGGACGATGTGCCGCTGCTGTAGCGGTTTTCTCGGAACGACGTCGAATTGCACGAACGACAATCGCGACTGGAAAACACCAGACTTCCATTGTATTGGTTGGTGGTTGGGTGGAGGGAAATCGCCACGAAACTGCGGTAGGTACATTATATCGTACACAGAGGTACGCGTGAATACTTCACATCGCATGATATTATTATGCACTCGTATATAGCCGATTATGCGAACGATATAATATTATAAAGCTTGTCGTCCGGGCCGCTGCAGTGGTTTTGACTTATGACCACCAAAAGTCCTTCAACGACACCCGACAACGACGTCGTTATCATAATAATACTGTTAGTTAGTGCGAATCACTCCCACCTCGTAACGAGAATCATACAGCGAGTAGTATATAAATACCCAGTTCATAATCTACAATATTTCACATTAATTTCGTATGACGCATATACGCCGGGTAATATTTTGGATTCGTGTGGTATCGAAGATTATGATATTATTAATTGGTAGGTACATTATAAACTCGGTTTTGTATATACATCGTGTAGTCGGTTCACGCGAAGTCGTTAAAACTGTTTTTCTCGAGGCGTTTTTGATCGATAATATATGTTAACCTTGCTATTGAAAAAACAATACCTAACTCGTATGATAATAATAATTGTACGATAAGGACAGTACACGTCTGCACGGGCATCTTTAGTATATCGTATATGTATAGTGCAGTTCTCCGTGCTGGGACGAGCGAGGAATTGTTTTTTTTTTTTTTGAACGGTTTCGGCACCGTACAAAGTACAACCTATTTAAAAACTTTAATTCAACTCTTGAGTCTGCTTCTAATATTTACAGCTGGGTTGGATTGCTGTAAAATCGGTGGCGAGGTTTGATGTATAGTTATACCTATTATAATAGTTGAACCGCAAAACAATAAAACACAAATATTATATAACTGTCGAGATCGGATCTATGACAACGCGGTATAAACGATCATGAGGCCGACTCTGTCGAAAAACATCGAATAACATACCTATGTCTACAGGACAAGAAAAGAATGCGGTTTTTTTCTTTTTTTTCTCTCCTACCCCCTCCCCCGACGAAGATTATACGCGTTTCGTTCGTAATATCTGTGTCCGGAGACGGCGCCGAGTTGACACTATTTATGGCGTTGTATTTCTCGGTACGCGCCGCCGCCTCACAGTTGAGCAACAATAAGTACACAGGTATTATTTACTGCGCTGTGTAGTCGACAACGTTTCGTCACAAGACGAAGAATACAATTTTTCGGCGGGCGCGCGTTTTTGGGATGAGGTCATATATTATATTATCGTCGGGCCCCGTCTACCGGCCTCAGTGTAAATATGCCGGACGACATTTGCATGACAAACACACCTACAGACACACACACAAAATAGTTGTTATTTTAATAATATATAGCCATCGCGCTCCACGGTTGTGTACACACACGCGCTAACGGAATAACTAATGAACTATATTGGAAGTGCTCGCGCTCGAAAATTGACTTGCGTTAAACCCAATGACTCGACTACGTCATCGTAAGTCACTTACACCCTCCCCCCCACTCTTACCGGGACCAGAACCGAAACAATGATAATGATAACTTCGGTCATTTTGTTTTCCGTATGAGATATGCGGATGACACAATAAAAACGTGCACATTAACATTATAACTAATATAACGTTGTAGACGAGTTAGGCTCGCGCTAGATTATTTAGTAACTAGGTATGGAACTTAAACATCTTAATACGCTGGTATAAGTTTGGGATCTCGAAAGCGAAAAATTAAGGTTTCAGTAACTGTTCTTTTGGTTCATATACCATTACGGCCTTACGGGTGGTATTAACCGTTTCTTAATTCATTTTTTAAGACTTGGAATAAAAATTCGAAATAACGATTTGTTTGGTATAATATTATTATGTCTGTATTTTATTTTTATTATCTTTAGTGCAATCAGTTGTGTACTATATACCTATATTGAAATTTTGTGAATTGAATCTTAATATTTTATAATAACAATAAACGATTAAGGTAAACTCTTAATAAAGTGATTTTAAGAAGATCTACCCCGCCAGTCGATAGTACCTACCCATATTATTAGTATGACTATTAATTATATTGTATTATGATTATTTATGAGTGCAGCTCACGCGTGGCTTTGACGACTGCGGTATATAGAAATACCCCTGCTGGAGCTATGACGATTTATATTGTTCGTAAAAAAATAACAAATCTGTCTCGTTATAATAATAATCGTCGATTATCATTTACAATAATTATTTATTGTATCGTTCAATAACGTCAGTGCGGCACCGTACCACCATCCGCCGAGTCGACCACACAATAACATTGTTATACCGCATTTATCCTATGACATATTTACCTTTTAAATATATACATGGTTTGCCGATGTATACCGAATGGTTATAACCACGTCGTCTGGAAGAAGATTGCATAGCGTGAAGGGGTCGAACCACTTGAGTATAATAGTACCTATATAGAAGAATAAAATAGGAAAATTTGTTATAAAACGTATACATGGCATCTTTGCGATATTGCTGTCATTAAAACAGGCGATGTAGACGTTTTTGTGGGATCCAAAAACGTGTTCGTAAAAATTCTTCGTTAGAGGTTTGATTATAATATTTATTATATGTTCTACAGAAAAAAACGTCTGCGAAGTGACGTTATACCCATGTATTATGTGATTTTATCTAAACCTTCACCAATATTTTGCAAATTCATTTTTAGAATCTAATCAAATTTTTATTTTGTATTATTTATTGAAGTGGGTATACTAATTTAACAGACGTGTAAGGATTTGCCGACCGTTTTATAATGCATAATTTTGCACACTATTTATTTCCGGATTCTTGCACACCGTGCTTTGTTTTCGATTAGTCAGTAACCGAGAACTGTAGTATTATGTTATAAATAATATATTGGTGACCAGACGCCCGTAACTTATGCAGTTGCACTCAGTAGTCATATATCATGTACACCGCTACGGGAGATTGGAAAAGGGTAACGACGAAAATATATTCTATAAGTACATTTTATAACGCGTTGTTGTATCATTAATAATATTTTAGATATTTTTTTTTCTGGTTACGACAATATTATAATGGTTTTGGTCTTTGTTGTTTACCCATCAATAATCAATTCATCGAGAAGTCCTATCTCCACACATCTTAAGGAAAATAGAACTCAATTATAATTCGAAAGAATTCTTCCACGTCATAATATACCCATAATATGGTATAATATATAATACCTATATAATACACTTACTATTACATATTATGTAATTTAACTATTATTATTATTATTTTTTTAATTCATAATTTTTCATTTATGTACCTATACTTTACAATATATAGTGTCTCACTGACTCGTGAATGTCAAATTTATTTTATAGACACGTTATTTAAATGATGTTATGCGTAGATATATATCTGAGATTATCGATATATCAGAGAAGACAAATATTTTTAAAATCTTCGAATATAAACAGTAAAAATGTAAAATATATTATTCAATATCATTGACGTATAGATAACATTACGGCAGATAAAAATCAAATTGCACATTGTAAAGGGGTACACGGTACGCGTAATGTTTGAAACAAAATCTTTTTATCTTATTCTACTGTTTCCAGCGTGACGCGCGAGTGATTTATCGAGGAAAAGCTTGTATGACCGCTGTACGTTATATACGTAATATACGTTGAACGAATCGCGTTGTAAATGTATTCAAGAAGTAACTTCGAGGTTATTCGTATACAATCACATATAGTTGCGATAGAGTAATATAATGTAATAAGATGTATAAATCGTGTGCGTTTCGAATTTAAATCCAAATGAATTGTAAATAGAGACGACGCAGTGCACATTTTACACGTACCTACGTTGTCCATGCATTAGTAGTGTGATGTGTTAATTGCAGGTAGATGATATTTTTTTACAGTGTTTAACAAAGAGAATTAAACTCGAGAAACGTCTAACCTCCAAAAGTGGTGTCATCGAAATAGTCAGCGAAAAGTTTTGGAGGGAAATGTCTAAACCAATACAATAACATGATATTCCATTACAATATATATATATATATATATATTATGCAAAATTAAATTTCGTAACGATAGTAAAGGTTCGTGTATAATATATATATATATATATATATATATGATTATGTTATAAGATTCGACGAACCGCGACGATTGGATTCGTTTAATTTATGCGATAAAATAACATATTACGATGCACGTGGCCCGAAATGCTGATAAATTAAAACATGATATATTATGTACAATAACAATAATATTATAATAAAAAAAAAATAAGTAATAATAGCCCACATCGTACTGACCTCGTATCTATAGAGAAGGATAGATATCTCTGACCGGTGATCGATTACATGAGCACGCCCGCCGCGGGATGCGCACATCCGCACCGCGTGCTACATGCGGCGCGTCGTAAGCGTGGGTTACGGGCAAATGATCTTTGAACTGCGCCGAGTGGCCGTAGATGGCCGGCGGAGACTTTAACGCACGCCGCGTTGCTACAATTTCGCCGTAGCTAGTCGAGTATAATAATAATATTATCGCATGCACCTATATTATTATACTTTACATAGGTGGGCATCACCGTGTTATTGTACTCGCTTGCTCGACTTCTATATATATGTATGATCGTAATATTATATGCATACCTCTGTCCTAAAGCGCCTGACCTGCCTAAACAGTTAGTAAATTGCATTATAGGTACCTAATTTTGTTATTACCTACCTATACCTATACTTATTATTTTAAAAATGAGTAGATGTCAATTTAATATAATATTATATTTATATCATAATAAAGGTGTGCGTATATCGTTAAGATAATTTTAGTGAAGCGTTTTTTTGGCTCTGCTCTCTCTCTCTCTCTCTCTCTCTCTCTCTCTCTCTCTCTCTCTCTCTCTCTGCACACACTAATATATTATATTAATATGATACCAAATAGTTCTACGAAAATTAAAAAAAAAACGTAATCTATATTATATGAAAATGATTATTACCTACTACACCTATATAAGGAAACGTTATTTTGCATTAAACAACAAAATGTAGAGTTCTTGCGTAGGTCTACCTGTTACAATATTTAAATTATTCTATACACTATACTCGTAGTATATAATGATCATTATTTCTTGTTGACTTCTATAATCAATATTATAATTTATAACTATATTCAAAAAGTTAAAATATTAAAAAAAAACTTATACGCAAGACTTCTGCTGATTATTAAACTCTATAATATTATCAACTTAATATAGATACACAATACGTGTACTTCACACGTATAAGCTGTATACATTTTGAGTCCGCGGGTGTGTAATATAGCATGTTGTAAGCCCACGCATTATATATTGTTAGATATTAGTATTTGTATAGACTTGTATATAATATATAGTATCGGAGTGATAAATTATTAATACCTCGTTGTAGTTGATAGTTTTTACTTAATTAAAGTTATCCCTTGCCTAGAGCGATATACTTTTGGAAACAGCTCATCACCCATGCTATCGCCCTCTTCGCAGGTTACAGTAATAAGTCTAAACTTCGCAAACTATTCTCTCGTCATCAAACAGCTGCAGGCAGCGGTGTTAACAGAGTACCTATATATATTATTTTCCACTTGAATCTGATCGGAGGTGATTCTTGTAGAATATAGGATATTATTGAATATATATATATATATATATATTATTTTATAAAGCCTCGTGGTGCAGTGGTTAGGTTAATTGACTCGTGACCGCGAGGGGAGTGCGGAAAACGTTTTTCCGTAATTCCTTCTCTTTGATCTACATCAACGTCGATCGTGCAGCACAGCGAGAGCTGATATAATATTACTCACCCATGTAAAACACGTAACCGAGACCAATCGTTGTTTCCTCCCGTTCATCCGACGGTTGTTATTTTGGGGTCAAAAGCCCCGCGTCGCCGCGCTTATAGGTCTCGCCGCAGGTGAAACAGGATGATCGTCATCGACTTAGGTCGCGTCACTAAATAGTAAATATTATAATATACAAGATGTATCTAATAGATGTATACAGAGTGTCTGCATGTTTAATTCATTCTCACATACAGTTACTTTTGTATCCACTGTAAAAAACGCATATATAGTTACGAACTCGTCGACTAATATAATGTATATACCATTCAGTATACACATATATATTATAAAAGTATAAGTGTACCTATTATCAACCTGCTGCCCCAAATTTAAAACGTAAGTACATAAACTAAAAATGAATATCGAATACGCTCGATGGAAATTAGTATTTTAATTTTTATTTAAATGTTTAGGGACGCATATTTAGATACCTTCATTACTTATAGTTCCAGCTTTCTAAGTATTATAACGAAAAGAAAGACGTGTTGTTATTTTTTTTTTTATTACGAGCTTGTATGGGTAAAAAGTGCAAACAACGATAATATAATTATTGTTTTCCGAAATATTAATTAGAAAATAAGTTGTTGATGAGCACAAACATACTGAGACACCCTGTTTACTATGTAGCTAATGCCGTAAATACAGTCAATACCATTTATTATTATTATATAATTAAAAAAAAAAAAAAAACCATGTATAACGAATACGCGGTTCGTTCGTATATACTCGTTGCGTCGCCGGAAATTTGCGCACCGGCGGTACGAAAAAACCGACGGTACGCGGCATGGGGCGTACGCATGCCTATTTATTCGTCGTCTTTCGGGACGCGTCTCTCGATGCAAATAACTTTGAGCTGTCGCATAGTATATTGTACAGGCAATGCTGGCAATGCATAATACACTGTAATATACCCGGGCGACGTGACAAGAAAACTGTTTCATATATTATAATATACGAAAAGTAATCATATTATTACACATACAGCTATTGGACACGTAGTCGTATAAGCGAGTCGTTGTTTTTTTAATGCCATACCGTACTATAGTGAATTTGTGCAGTCGGTACGATAATCATGACGACGACGAGACCGTATAAGTACGACATGACGTTTTCCAACAGTTTCCGCAGTAAGTACGTGCACGTGAATCGTTGTAATATTATTGGCCCTCTCTCTCGTCTTCCGATTACGATAAAACGCCGCGATGATATTCTCTCTCGAAGCGTGTTGTACGTATAAATAAAATGTAATTATTAATGTTTGCGCGTCGGAGTTTAAATTTGTTTCTCGTTTTGTCGGTATCTAACCGCACATAATGATATTATTATATTGTCGTTACAATATTTTATTATTTGATTCGTTTGGTCGTGTATAACGCGTGTATCACGATGTCAACTCTGACGACGCGCTAATCGATTAAATAATATACAACAATATTATATTATAATAGTTGCAGCATTGCATAACGCGAGTTTATTAGCAGCAGGAACAAGGAAAATTGAAAAGTACGACGGTTATACTTACCTGCCTATGTTATATATATATATATTAATATGATTGGAATGAATAATAGGTAACAGGCATACAATACGCATATTGTGTCTACAAGACCTGTAGCACAATAATATAATATTATGCCTGTACGCAACCGATTGTCCGTTGTAAATCAATCGAGCGTCATAATATTATTATGCCTCCAAGTTCGTGCTCCAACAACTTACAGGAGTAAAGTACAAACGACATTATTATACAGACCTGGGGAGAAAAACTGTTTTAATATATTATTATTATTGTTTTATATTGACTATTGTCGTATCGCGAACAATGAACATAATATATTGTATTATATAATACTGATATAATATATATAACACTGCGATTTCCTCGAGCTGATATTACATATTGTAAGTATATTAATGTAATGCAGTATTATTAGTATTAATATAATCAATTGAAATGCGGGCTCGTGTTTGTGGCTCGAAATTTTGTTCGACTCGGCCGTAAGTTATACAGGAGTTGTTTCCAATTTATTATTTTTTATACTAAAATCGGCAATAAGTGCATTTTTTTGAGTGTTTCGTTAAACCGAGACCTGACTTTTTTTTAAATCGTTTTTGTATATAATAGATATATTATATAGTCTATCGATTTATTAAAATATTTTTAAAATGCCATAAAATACGCTTATAATATATTATGTTATATCATATCAAGATAATGGAAATTTTATAACATCGACGTCGATTGCATACAATCGCAAGATTACCTATTGGTATATACAATATTCCGTTAAGTAGACATACATAGATATATCACATAATATGCGCATGTGCACATAAATAAAAAACGTTGTATTTTGGATTTATTTTTAAGCCGTAGATCGACGTTTAACGTTTGCCCATCCATGAACTATAGCGTACAATATGCAATAATGTTATTTATTTATTATAAGCTGTATAGAAACCGAGTTTACCGTAATATAATTCAACGTTACTGATCCTCAAGGACGTTTTCAGGGTCACTTCATCGGCATGGGTTCGTGCAGTGGGTACGTACGTAATAATATGCATATAATACGTATGAGTACCTATATATTATATTATGTTGCATTTACACGATATCGACAGATTTTCGATCTAATCGTATAATAATTATTGTGGGCACGTCTATACGTATCGTAAAATCGTCGCGTCCGAACATAATAGGACGTAGGTACCTACGCAAATTAGACTATAGATCACGGGTGCAATGATCGACCTCCTGGTCGGTTTTTACAACAGAAATCCATCCGGGTACGAGTACAGAAATATTTTATGGAACGCGGTTATGTTGTTTTTTTTTCCATCGAATTCGCCCGTTTTAACTTTTATATTATATATATTTTATAAATAACACAAACGGCATATCTGTATAATATGGTTACAATATTATAGCATAATGTTGTACGACGTTTATTTTTTTGTAATATTCATACGAGTGTAGTAATGTACCAGTGGTTATGCGTACCTATATAGTCGTTAATTTTTATTTTTACCAACCGAATTTCAATCGTATGAACCCGATTTAATGAAGAAGGTGTCAATTGTAGTATTCGATACACGATTGCTGCAAGTACCATGATATGAGGTCATAATCATGGGGCGTGGAATCGGTTTTTAGCTCAGAGTTTAAAATGGTGATTGATGTTGGATGAGAAAAAATAGTTTTATTCAAGAATCTGAATGTGCGGCCATCTAAAAAAAAAAAACACTTAAAAATATATTATTATAATATATTATACCCCATATGCCCAGGAAGTGACTCGAATCGACTGACTGACCTACAAATAAAAAAATGAATTTATGGTCAAATATAGGAAATTATGAGTAACAATAATCTAAGGGGTCGGACGAAACCGAAATCGGCCGCCAACAATTGCGTAAGTGTGGTAAAATTGAATTAGAGAGTTCCATTTTATGGGTCGGTCACGCTTCGATTTATGATAACTATTTACTTATATTATTATACTTATATAGCGGGAATACACTTATATATATATATATTATGCAGAATTTATTAGATAAGACGGTGTAAGATATTCACACGGTTACAGCATCGATTTCGGTATACCATTTCGTTTATATGTATTAAATAGATACAGTGTAGGTACTATTATTATTATTATTATTAGGTTTATCATACGAACACTTTTACACTTTTATAGAATGATTATTGTTTTTATACAACATTGGTATATTATAGACATATTATGCTACACTGAAGTGTTTAATGTACAGCGCAGTGCGTACAACATGCTATATACCTACTCGATTAGTGTAATATAAACAGCTGACGAAACCACAAATGTCGATGGCCACAGATCGATTACTCACTGCAGCGCAGGACCGCGTGTAAGTCGAACGTTTTACACGCTGTCGCTGCTTATTATTTAGTTGTGTAATCGCGATACGAGAAGGTCGTAAGACCACGCGACCGCATTTGACGCGAATTTATTATTTCCTACACTCGCCCGGCCACATTTTCATCTCGTAATAATAGTTTATTGTAAAACATGCTTGTTACAACTGTCACGGACAAAATTTTGCTCCCGCGACGACACGTCAACTGTAGTGCATGTGGTGGGTCGGGCAGAGGTCGATATGCATTTTTTTTGGTTTTTTAAAAACATCGATGAATAGATATAGTCGGGGACAGAGAGGCCTGCACTAAAACGTATTGTACAAATGTTCCCCCTTCAGGATTCGTCGCTTGGAAGCGCGAGGCTTTGTGAAAGACCTCTGGTTCTATACGAACAAAATTCGTACACCATAATATTATTAAACAGGGTATTATAATTCATAGTAAATTATTACGTAGGTATATCACGCAACTACAAATTCACAATGTCGATAATCGGTTAATAGAATTAAATAGGAACTAATTTATATCGAATCGGTGAAATATAAAAAAAAAAAAACGAAAAACTAATGGCAACAACAATTTTACGTATACCGAAGTACCTAATATTTTTGGGCGTTTGGAGGGGATACAATTTGCGTTATACTTTGCTACTTCCCGCAGAATCAACCATGAACGTTGAAACTATACTATTTGTTAGTACAATATGCAATTATTGTTATGCATTTGGTCATTATATTTTACGTACATACATGCATTTCGACGTTCGCATCACTAAAACTAATAAAACTGCACGTTATACAATAATAATAACATTATATTTTTACGATCGTAATAATGTTGTGTAATTACGCGATACACGGACGACCGTTTAACTGCAGCAGAAGCATCGGCGGTGGAACCGAAATTTAATATTACACGACTAAGCCAGCGACCGTGGCAATGACAATAACAATATTATATAGGCATAACGTAATAATATATAATATGTGTGCGGAAGAATAGGACGTCGTAAAAAAAAAAAAAAAAACAACATACACGCGCGCAATATTTCTTTCCGACAATTATCATTACCATTATGAATCGTACGTGCGTATCCAACACGAATTAGTTGTGAACGATGTGACCGATTAGTTGTGTACGACGCGCGTCGTCGCGTGTGCTATTGGGTTTTTGGTGATAGGTTAGGTTTTCGCGGCGAGGTGGTGGCGGGGAAGTGGAGGTCCTTGGATGTGGTGCTCGGCGGTTATACTATCCATCGCCGGTCGATATCGTACTAATATTATGCGGTTTTTGACATATTTTCATTCGTTTTCAAAAACTTGTTTTGTTTCATAAATATAGTCCGTGTGACCATATCGCGCGCATCATCGTTGCAGTCGACGCCGAGTTCGCGGTGCAGTCGGGGAGATGCATTGTTAAACCGTAAATGCATATAATTATGTATAGGCGGTGCACATAATAATTGATATAATTTATATTTTCTCATATAGAACCTGTTTCAGATGGTTATTGCACCTCCGGCCCTAACCGTCGTTCGCGTCACCGCGCTCTCCGAAACGCTCGTAAATATAATAATACTATAAGGTCCCGCCCAAACGAGATTATAATTATCTCTCGGCGAGTGGTGACTAGACAGATAATATACGCGATGAGAAAATGTGTCGCCCGGTGTATCGTTAATGCAGTCATCGTGGTAAGATTTTCACGAGCATAACGACGACGACAGAAAAAAAAAAATCGCACGTTTTATTCCCATTATTTCTACATACATTACAATCACACCGGAACTGTAGTTAGTAAGTTGTGCGTGGTGTAAGAACTTTGGTGTTTTAGATGTCATACTCGGAAATCGATATGACCGTGTGAACAATGCTCGTCATAGATTCGTCGTTTGTTGTCTTATCGTGAAATATGTGTTATTAATGTTATACGTGTTTTACATAGTCATCCATTCGAATAGGTTAAGACGTTGCGTATAGTAATTTTGAGTCTTAAAAACAGTGTTGCTAAACGATTATCGATCGATTTAACTACACGGTATATGCGAACCGAACTATCACTTGCTATTGACGTGATTATGACACTAGTGTCTTCACAATCCTATTTTCAATATAACAATGACGGACTAGTATTCCGATTTGACGGATTTAGGTACCGTGTTTACGCCACCGCACCGATAATAATGAGTAATGACTACATCGTCGGATCTACACTGTGTTGAAATTAAAAGAATAATATATGAGGTGCAGTGAATAGTATTCGATTATTTGTAATGTCTGATAACTTTAAGGTTAGAAATATTAACATTAATTTTTATAAGAATGCACTTGTTCTGCATTACGTAAAAATCAAAATGATGCACTAAAAATACCATATATGGACTAAAAATCTGAATATATGTCTTTGAAACCAAACATTTTTAAGTACGCAAAAATATAGCCTTAAAAGCACTTTAGATATTTAATTTGTGAAGTCGTGAAATTAATTTACAGTTTACTCTAAGCAATAAATCTAATGAGTCGTAAAAAAAAAAAAAAACGTGCAAATGTTTAAAATGTTATTATAGTTTATGCGAATGCTACTAAAGTAGCATATACACCCACCAATATAATATAATGCACTGCAATGATAATATAACTACGGTGTATATTATATCAGCGTCCAACACGTTTTTTGAAAAAATTCATTTTCGTGACCGCGGCGTCCTCCTCGAAAGGGCGTCGGCGGCGCTTCTGCAGCACCAATCACCCGTACACCGTCTCCCGGAGTACCGTCAAACTGTCGACGACTGTGTGTGTGCGGTGTGCGTGTGGTGTGTGTGTGGTGTGCAAAGATATATACACGGGCGGAACGGTTTGCATGAAGTCGTGTTTACACACTTATTTTTAACTGCGTCTGGCGGTCGGGCGGGCAGCGCGTGTGTGCGGGGAGTTGTGCAATGTCGCGGCTGTATATGCTCCAGTGAATGGTAAAAAGCATATTGTGTACACGTATATGGAATACAGTAATCCGCCCTTGACAAGATAGGACGTTTCACTTTCGACTTGCGCCGCTCGCCGTGTTTATCAATGCGGTTCGACGACGTGTAGCCAGAATGAAACAACAACCTTAACGCGCTAGGCGTGTAAATAACATTATAATGATGTAGCGTCGTCTCGCGAATCGAAAATTTGCGTTTATTTATAAATGTATCTAAAAAAGTATAAATCACGAATGAGTTATTGAAAAAAGCTCAATTCATTGCTGATATTTTGGTTGTTTTTTTTTTCCAGAACTCAAAATGTCTAGAGACGGCGGCGTTTCACTATCACTGCGGCTGTTGCTGTTATCGTCGACCTTGGCGACGGTGGCTGTAGCCCAATCTAACTATGATCAGGTTGAAAACAGCATAGAATTCCCGAGTCCAGACCGGGGCCTGCCCGAGTCCACGGTGCTGGACGGAAAGGTCACCAAGTTGGATGAATTGTCACCAGTGATATTTCTGAACAGGACCAAAGCGGCGTTAAATTGTGCCGCTGGATTTATGCAGGTTAGCTTCGCACATCATCTATAGTGTTGTGTTAATAAATATAATACGATAAATGGCGATATTATGGTTTTTATTACGACGCGCGACGTGGTCATATGATTTATATTGGACCGTGTTTCGTTTTCAGATCGAACTCAAGTTTGAAGAACCGTTTTTCGGTAGGGCTTACGCTGACTTCGACCGGAGTAGCGCATGCATGGTGACGGGTAA
Organism: Pentalonia nigronervosa; assembly: GCA_014851325.1. Lineage (NCBI taxonomy): Eukaryota > Metazoa > Arthropoda > Insecta > Hemiptera > Aphididae > Pentalonia > Pentalonia nigronervosa. The sequence continues at coordinate 91,517 of JACXSJ010000359.1, forward strand.
AGGTAACAACACGGCCAGGATCGATTTGCCGCTAAAAGGATGCGGTACAAGACAAGTATGCAGAAAAAAAATCCGATCATCTTATTATTTAATTAATTTTTTTTCATCCGTAATTTAAATCGATGTTTTATTTTTTATTTTATTAATTAAGGATCCGCAAAGAGTTTTCACCAACAACATTGTAGTGAGGTTTCACCCATTCCTAGAAATGGATGGTGACGAAGTGGTAACGATAGTGTGCAGATATCCACCGCCCATTGCTCCACCGCCAGCTGGTATTCCTAACAAAATGTAAGTGCATAATATCGTTAAATATATTTTTGGCGTTAAAAAACCAGTACCTATATAGAATATTATTCTTTATGATTTTTCCCAATATCTTAAATATTGAAACGAACTCGCCGCATAATGTTGTCATTGAAAGCAGACACTGACTGTAAAAAATTAAAGTTATACATTGACCAAGGTTATATAATAATACCTCGTATATAATGCAGGTGGTAGTTAATACAACTGACTCGACATTATTTTTAATTAAACCATTAATCTTTATAAACTAAAAATGTATTGAAATGTAACGATAACTAATTTAGTACCAATAAAATAATAATTTATGTACCGAATGTTTTATTTTAAAGAAACAAAATTATCGGGTCGAATATTTATTATTTATACTCATTGATAATAATTATAATAAGATTTAGTTTTTTTTTGTGGTTCAAGGATTTATGCAAAAACGTAGATACATAATTAAAGGTTAGGTGCAATGTGCATTATATTATAATGCATATATTTAAATCATATAAAAATACCTAACAAAATACGTTTAAATTCGGCACTTCCAAGGATTTAAATGATAAATTAATTCAATGACTAATAATGCTTCTCACGCACCAAATGTTTAGACATACACTCGCCAACACTTAAGTATCTAACTTTAATTTATTTTTCTTGTGCAGCATTGATTTACCATCGACGCCACTGGAACCGCCACTGAAAGGTTTCCAGATCTTGTTGATCGTGTGCGGAATATTATTCCTGTCGTTGGTTTTACTGGGTCTTGGCTGTTCGTACTATTGCCTACGCAACCAGCAAGTGCAGGTGGTCCGCCGGCACCCACTATCGTCAGTCGGCTCTGATAAACTGTCTGACTCCAGCCTGTCCATGTTCGACGGGCTGAAGATACCACGTGCTCGGGCCCCGACTCTTGACAGCTCTTCCGGTTCAGAAATGGCTCTGGTCAGTGCTGGCGACACGCTCCCCAGTGACTATCCATCTGAATCGCCCAGTTCTGGGCACTCGGAAGCGGAAGACGTGGACGGTCGCAGTTTGAGACGGTCACCGAGTTCTGGTGGATCGTACGAGAATCGGGCATTCCAGCAAGAGTATTACGCGGAACGGTACCAACACTTGCCGGCACCGACCGTCACGCCACCGCCACCGCCAGTCCAACCGAAGTTTGACGTTCAGCTCCGGGTGAAACGAGCCCCACCGCCCACGCCCAGCCCTACGCCACCTCCGTCAGAGTCCGAGGCGAGCGTGGCGGCATTGGAACGTAATCTGACCACGATTCTGGAAAAGGACGAGACGTTGTCAACGACTACGACTACAGCAGCAGCCGAAGAACGTTACCGGCCGGTGTATTCGACGGTGGTGCGCAAGGACAGAGATGAAACCGAATGGTATAGGACAGAGGAGAATGTGACGACTAGCAATACTGATACAGTAAGAAGGTCACCGCCGCCACCCCCGCCACCGATGCAACTGCACACGATGAGTGACAATCATCGGTACGCCACCACATCCAAATACACTACTGAGATGCAAGTGGACGTCGTTGAACCACCCGTAGTGCCTACCAAACGGCCAGAAATCACGTCACACACGGTCGATGACGTATTCCTGAAGACGATCACTGAGAAGAAAACGATCGAGGACATCGAACGACATCGCCGCGAGGTGGTTGAATACAAGCCACGACCAGTGCCACCGCCGGCCAGCTGGGACGTGACCATTAAGAACTACCCGAATCCGGACGCGTTGTACCCACAGTCGGGTGAAGACACGGCCACGGACTGGGATAGTTACTCTGAGGCGTCGTCGGTGACTGGTTATCCACCGGCCGGCGTCGACCGCCAATCGAGGATTCAGTCATACAATAGCAACGTGATGTCGACAGCCGCTACTTCCGAGGAAAATCATATCCGGTATCTGAGCACAATGGACGTGCCGGTGCCTAGGCCAGAAAACTGGGAATCGTTGGTCCGAGTTCTGGAACCGGAACCGGAACTGGAATCTAATGCCAGGTACAGGGTTGAGCAGACGCTGACGCTGGACGACAAACGTAAGTGGCGGCAGATAATTACCACCGAATCGACACTCCGGCAGCTCATCACCGAGGCCACCGTCCGGGAGGACTTTGAGCGCATCCGCAGCGATCCCAAGTACGAGAGAATATTTGAACCGGAAAAGTGGGACGTTATCATACGCGTGATCTCTCCGCCACAACACTACGACCAGAAAGCTGCGGGTTCATCCAACAGGTATACCAAGAAGAAAACCGAGTTTGAAGGTGCTAGAACCAGGAGAAACTCGCTGCCCACCGTCTACGAATACGATTCTGATGGCGGGTCCAGCGTGAGGACGTTGACGGCAGTCGACGATCACGGCCCTATGGGACCAGCCCGGTCCAGAAGAACGTCCAGGTCAAGCTTCAAATCAGACATGGATGTCAGGTAAAAGATTGAGTGCATAGATATACACAGTCACATCGCGTGATAAAGACCTATTTTGGAATTGTTTTTATTTTGTGGAGAACTCGTTTAGTTTGAAATCACCAGGTTATTATTTTAAACGTTTGATTTAGTTATTTTTTTTTAAAAATATCTTAATAAATCAAACAATATTATTTTATGGATTGTCGAGAGTTATTTTTCAAAATTTAGAGTCAAATTTTGTGGTTAGGAATGGTTTGATGAAAAATGTGTTTTTCCAGCTCTTGAGGCTAATTTAACGTGGTTAGCCATTAAAAGGATGGCGGGATTCAGTATATGACTGAATTTATTCGTTAAATTAACTACTTAAACGAATCGTTTATAAAAATGAATACATGAACACAAAATCGTTTTAAATTTTAAATACATTTAAGTTACATTAAACGTCTGTGTACGAAAAATAAAATTGACAGCAAGACGTTTAAATGCATATAGCACTACATCAGACGTTAGTGATGTATTATTATTTTTTAATTTGAACAAAACCTTTTTAGCATTTTAAAAACGGATATTTTAATTATATGGTTTGCCAAATATGCATAGTAGTCATCATAAATAACAATATAATTTAAACAGATGGTAATTTCTACTCATCACGAGAACATTATATAATACCAAACTACTGATGTCATTATCTCAGTAATGGAAAAATTTCAATCCGGACCTATTTTCTAACCTCAAAATCCTGTCAATGGAGGTTATTTTGACCATAATTATTGTTCTGTACGTCGTTTTGATTTGGAAAGGGAGACGTTTTTTTTTATTTGTTCGACAAAATTATATGTTTAAACATTTAAAAACGTTGGTAGCATTACACCATTTACGAAATCTGTTTAAATAATTTTTGAGTGTTGAACAATCTCAATTGCACTGGATATTGTGTATTATAGAGTCTTGGGTCATCTATGAAAAACGTGTGTTATACAAATTTAAAACCTGAATAACAATATTACATGTAAACACGAGCAGGTCTGATTTAAAAAGTTACATTTTATATAAATCGGCGAATGATAGCTAAGTGAGAGAGAGAGAGAGAGAGAGAGAGAGAGTGCGCGTGTTCCCGAAACGTTTGATATTATCAAAACAAATAATTTTCGGTTTGTTTTTATTTTCGCGTTCGCAGGTCGATGAGCGAGATGATGGTGGACTTCCGGCGACCGGAAATTCCGGACAACTACAGCGACGTGAGCTCGGCGTACAACTACAATTACCAGCAGAACCAGCATCAGTACCAGTACCGCCGTGGCGGTTCGTCATATTACGCGGACGACGACGCCGGCAGTCTGGTGCGGTCGCTCAGCCAACCGTCGCTGGCCCGGTCCGCGTCCGAGTTCACCGAAAACAACTGGGGACTCCGGATCCGGTCGTACGAGGACGGAGACGACCTGAGCAGCCCGGACCGCACGCCCAGGTCTTCGTTCAGGTCGACCGGCGGTCCGCGGCAACAGCGGTCTCAGCACCAGCAGCAGTCGTATTCCGCCGAAACGGAGTTCGACGGAGCTCGCGCCGCCGCCACGGGCGCGCACGCCGCTACCGGCCGGAGGAGGAGGATGTTCGGCGGCCGCACGGTGTCCGCGGCAGAGTGGTTCCACGACTCGGACGAAAACGACGCCACATACAGATGAACGACGGTCATCCCTCCCCCACACACCCGCCAGCTAGAGACAATATATATGTGTGTAGAGAGAATTTCCCTTCTGCCGTACTCGCACATATAAATATATAAATAATATTTTATACCCGGTACATTTGACCGCCCACCCCCCC
>JACXSJ010000359.1:96157-114701 GCA_014851325.1 Pentalonia nigronervosa
TACGCCACGATATAATAAATTAATGTCGAACGAACCCTCCTCGCTAATCTGTCCCCACCCCACTACCCCGTACCAAGCTCATCTTATATATATATATATATATATATAGTGTACAACCATATATTATTATCACGCCCGCACCACGGTACGCGCGACATGTCATTGTATCGATTAATTGTTTTATTAATTTTTACTAACTGTATTATATAATTACGTCATGATATATATATACTTATACGATATTGCATTAAACGCGCGAAACAGACTAAATGTCTACGGCCGTTTCGGCGTCGATTCCAAGGGAGTCAATCGATATTATAATAAAATTATTATTATTTTTTTAACAAAGTTAGGTTTACGATTTGGATACCACGCGATCCGCCATGTGCCAAACTAACTAATATATATTTAAGCCGCCGCTGGACTCGTACTCGTTACGCAAACCGTTATGCTCTTCACATGCGCAGCAGATAGATTATATACAGAGTTTTTATTCAATCGTGAGCCGGGCGGCAACTGCGATATCGAGAGAAATCATTTTTGTCATAATTGTTTTGTCGATTTTTCATGTTTTCTAAGACATTGCTTGGCTTACGATAATAGAATCACCCCGTGTGTATACGTATGATTCTATGGATAATATGGGCGCGTGTGTTTATACGTTTCAATGTTGACACTTTTTTTTTTTTGTTTTTTATCTGTAGGTGCTATACACTCGCCGATTTCACTGCGATAAATCGTTTCGTGTTCCTAACCATATAATATAATAGACGGATATCGCGTTAAACTGATTTTCGTTTTTAAACGAAACTGTGATAATGTGGGCGCAATTGCTTAATCGAAATCGAAACGCAAATGGCCCATGTCCATGTACATCCCTTCATAACATCTTCACAACAATATATAATTATAATATACTATTAACCATTACCTAAATTGTACTTTGTTTTGTTGTCTTAAGATGATTCAATACTTTTCGCTTGGTATCTACGTGTCAGTTATTGTATAATGTAACGAGTACTATTAAATACAAAGTGTCTTTAAAGTCATATTATTATTACAGTTAATAACTTATTAACGATTAGCTTGTAAGTTTAATGAAATCTAAAAAAAGTGCAATGAGAATTTTCATTGTTCACTTGTACTAATTTTTTTTTTTTTTTGTTTTTTTAAAGTGAAAACTGGAAAATCTTAATTGACTATAAACAGTGCATAGACTATTAATTATTATACATTATTAATAATATTGTAATATTTATAACAATATGCAAAATAATAAATCAAAATATTTATCATTGTGAGATGATCATTTTTATTTATTTAATTTTATCCTAACCTTTTTAAATGAATTGTCTGATAATTTATGTAATTCAAATTGTATGTTTAATATGATTTAATATTAATTGAAATTATTGGGTGCATATAATATTGTAATTAATAAATTATAATTCGTAAAAAATCGCTATAATAACGAAATATTATTGTAATGTAATATGTTTGAAACTAACATAGTATGTTATGTTAATATATTATAATAACTAAATTATGATTATAACAATAATTTAATGCGGCTAAACCCTTGACGATGTAACCCAAATTTGAATCTCCTTCAACAATATTTTCGTTTGCCGAGTTGTTCATAATTCTCAAATATTGGTAAATGTTCCAATGAATCGCAAAGATATTTCTTATTGCAGAATATGAAATTAATCAATTGCATTATATATATATAAATGAAAAAAATAAATAAAATTGTATTAAATCGGCTTAACGTGTATTAGACCGGCGAAAATTGTATAGTGGGAGCTTATTAAATAGCGGTTTGAACCGTGAATGATTAAAACTAATTATATTCAACAAACGTTTACGGCGTGAAATTCAATCATGAAAATCAAACGATCAATCGGTCATAATTATTATAATAAAATATTTAGCCTTTGGCATAGCGACGCGTTTCTGTAGAAGTATAATTTAGTGTAAGTATATTATGTTTAAAATCATATTTTTCTATTAATTCTATTGAAAATAATGCATGATGTGTAACGCGATTACGTGCTTCGTATTTAGCATACCTACACACCTACCTCATCATTGTAATGCCTTTAACTACGACTGGTCCTGATTCTGGACTTTAAGCTCCTTTAATCGTTATAAAGATCAACCCGACTGCACTTGTCTATATGTGCTCGAGACGAATACATCTAAACTCATTCGAGAACAAAAATTTGTTTTCAGCATATTGCATTTGCGTAACAGTATGAGTACTGCTTCCATTAAAAGTAACTGATTGCAACACCCAAATGTGCTGAGTCTGAGGATCATCACATAAAAGTTTCACCAGACGAGCGATGTAAAACTATTATCATTGCAATATGCGAAAAAGAAAACCGGTAAAAATGTAATTGGTTTTTGAACACTAATTGTCGAATGAATGTCGCAATTTAATTATATCGTATCGGGTCAAAGAATGAGCACGTACGAGTTGATATTATTTACATACGTCTTAAATAATATAATTATTATATAATATCAATAATTATTAATATTACGAGTTGTATAAATAAGTGTTTCAGAAATAGTCCTTTAAATCATTTTGCCACGTTCAGAATCGATGATAATTTTTCTCGTTTTATTGGCATACATACATTTTCTTCAACGGACTGTTATTTATTGTAATATTATTATTTTTCGCTCCTTATATTATAGTAGATACCTACAGAAAAAAAAAACTCTGCTTGCAGTTATATTTATTGCCTATCGTTTACGCCTCGTAATTTTAAGTGCATGTCATATCAAAATATGTTTCTTTTTGTGTACAAATATTAATTTTGTATTATAAAGTACAATCGTGTCAAAACGACCATAAGCATATATCATTCTGTTTTCAAGTAGGTACTATATTTAATTATAAATCGTTATAAATATGATTTGCTGATAGTCGACTGTAAAAAGCCTAAATTTAAAGATTTTGTTCTTTATTCAAAATTAACTGTTCTAAAAATCAACAAATAAAATATACATGGTTGAAAATCAACAGTAGGTGAAATAATAATATATTCTTACACTATTCACCACACTAGCTATTATCACCTATAGTTATATTGTTGCACGATTCAAATAGTCCTCGTTTAATTTTTGCAATCTCTATTAGTGTGTACAATGAGTAAAAAGTATGATTATTGAAGACTATAAACTAGTATTATATATATTATGGAACAGTGAAAAAATGTAAAATGTAAAGTGTTTCACATCAGAAATGCCTGAACATGAGTAATTCCAATATTATTAGGGATGGAGAAATATTTGTTATGCAATGAGAAGATTTCTAGGCTGTCTCTAGCCGTTCACATTTTAGGCGTCTAAATGGGTTACCAAGAAGATCGGTGGAATGAAGCTGAGCGACGAGGCTATTGGAATGACGTTTCATTTTGAAGTGGAGGTATGAGACGTGAGTAGTACGTGGAAGTTATTTGTTTTATGGTTGAGATTCCTAGACCGTTATGTAGTGAGATATTGGTGATGTACCAAGGGGCAAGATTCCACAGGATCATAACTAGTCTAAGTTATACGAGTAATTTCTGTCAGATCTCAATATACTCCATAAAATATATTAATATACATTCAGTGTATTATAAATGCATTGTTTTTCTTATCCGTTAAAATTCGTCTGCGACTAGAAACACATCAAATGCATCTTTTAAGATTAATGTGCGTACATATATCAACATTTATAAGAGGTGATTCTGATAACCATTAATTCTCTAATTATTTCGAAAAGTTTGTTCGCATTTTGTATGCACCTTTTAATCAATCAATATTTATTATAAAAGAAAGTGTACAATGTGCGTGCTGCTAAAACTTAAAGATGAATCCCTGTACGATCAAGGGAGTTATATGGTGAGCCTTCTATTCCTCATCCATGAAAAAGTTTCTCGTTTTTACTTGAATATCGTACTTTTTAAGATATAAGGGCTAAAAGTTTCAGCCTCTAGAATTAATTTATAGAACAGTCTAGAACATTTGAAATTATTTGAGAATATTCCATAACATTCCGAAACATTGTGGAATGTTGTGGAATGTTTGGGAATATTCTGGAACGTTCGGGAATATCATGGAACATCCAAAATCATTGTGGACCATTCAAAGAATTTTTTATATGAGACAATACTAGAATGGTCGAGAATGATCTCGATCGCTCTAAAGATGTTATTCATGTCACCGTGATAGCGCTCGAATATTATAGATGTGACAGACCACTCCCTCCATCCGCTCTCTTATTCGAGCCAGATTCTCCTATATATACATCCTATAAAAAATATAAAAATGTATTACCTTTTATATTTTATATCCTTTTATTTCAACTACCACACAATCTCATAGCAACTCTCTGAGCGAACCCGGATATCCCAGCTATTTTTTTTTATAAATAAATAAACTTGAATCAATAGCTAAAAGTGTATCTTAAAGACTCAAGTGATATATTTATTCTTCCATATATTATACACAAGGTATAACCTCTAGAACCAGATCAATGAATCCATTATATGTTACTTGAAAATTTAACATTTGAATTGACAAAGTTTACAATGTAGGCGTATAATGTAGTGTATAATTTAACAACTAATATACTTTCCGTTAGTTAAGAACAAATTAAAAAAAAAAAATAAATAAATAATATTACATAGGCTCCTATGAAGCCGGATAATACAGCTAGTTTTTTATTTAACTAAAAAAACTATTTATTCAATACTCTGTTTTTATGTATCAATATTATTTTATAAATTTTTGACTGTCAGCTAATTTTTTAGGGACCCCACGAATCATATTTTAAACAAAAACGTTGTTGAAAATGATTGTATGAGAGTTTTTATTTGGATATTATACGTCTTGTAAGATAAGTAAAAAAAATAAACGAAAAAAAGTCATTTAGTTGATAATCTTTGGACGCTGACATGTACAAACATTATGTCATGTGAGCCGTAAGCTCTGGACCAAAAAAATCTTGGTTGTAGTATTTTTGCTTTTTTATAATTTTTACATATCCTATAATAAGTTATCATTTTAAAATCTATAATACAACAATTTTACAAATTGAATTCGTACGTACATTTAAAGAATCCATAAAAAGACTGAGTCTCAGCCCTAAATACAAACCCCGATAAAGACTTCTTGAGCCCCAGATGAATAAATAGTTATTGAATTTTAATCTGACAACACTGTATTACGTGTCCTTTATATACGTGAACCCCAGGACACGGCCCCTATTTACACTTAATCCAGTACTGCCTAAATGTATAACTAACAAATATTATTCGGCCATAATACAGTTATAATTAATAACGGTTTTCCGACCAAATGGAGAAAAATGTTTTTATAATCACCTCTGTGACAGTATATAGAATAATGAATGCGTACGAGAATTATTCAATTTCAAGTTCATAGCGTTATTTTATATATAACGTTCAATTTTTTCAAAATCTATATAATATAGGAATACTATAAACAATACAGACTGCTCAATGATTATGTACTTTGTAGAAATGCTGCAAGTTATTATAGTTTTATTAATAATAATAATAATAATGACAATAACAGTTAAAAAAAAAAAAGTTTTATTCAAATATACAAAATACTTCTAAGTTAGTCGGTTAATTGGTTAGTTTCATTAATTTTCGGTAAATTTAAACCAATGCGGTGAGATAATATTTACAATATTTATTTTTTTTAGGATTTAAAATTTGTTTGTCTTTAAAAGTTAAAGAATACAATTTGTGATTTTTGAAAAAAATTGTTTTTAGGATAATATAATATGATTTAATTTTTAATTCAAAATATACATTTTAAAATAACAGTAATATAAATTCAAGGAGTAAAAATGGGTTAAAATATTTCGGATTTCGTATTAGAATTCATGAAAAAATTGTTGTACGTTACTAGTTTTACATTCAAATCTGGTGCAATTTTTTGTAGGTTTTGTGTCCAAAATCAGATGCAATTTAATGTTTGGGGACAGTGTGTTACAGGATTTGGGTTCAAGAACGGGTAAAGTTTTTTTGCGGAACACTCGTTTTTAATCCCTGAAATTATAACATCCGTGTAACGTGGCTGAGAGTAATTAAATACTACTTATTATTATACTACTTGATATAATAATAACAGTTGTTTTTATGTTATTTAAAGGATGGTATTCCTCTTCGGATACTTATTTAAATTTAACACAATCCTAATTCTATAACTATAAGTAGGTAGGTATATTATTATTATATTTATCAAAGACATTTTATTATACATTATATTTTATTTATTATTAGTTAATGATCACACTTAAGTCCTATTTCTAAATCTCCAACCACTCACACCAATAAGACCCCTGTATTCCTCTATATTCCCTTGTTGACTGTTAGTATGTGTTTGATTGTTAATATAATCCTATAGGCCATGCACTGAGAAGATTCCTAGATAATTAGTTATAAGTATTTCAAGTTTAGATAAGCGGAGTTGAGTGCTACAAGGTTACCCCAAAAAATTATTGTTAAACTTTGTCTACTAGTTAGTTCATCTAAACTTATCTAAGTTTATCTAAATGTAATAAAAATATTGTTTTGCAATGGTTTCAAATAATCTAAAAAAAAAATATTTCCTTGAACATTTGTGTAATGAAATAAATAATGTTAACTATAAGTCTGTTAAAGGATCATAAGTAAACAGTGTTGTATAAAGATACATTTTGAAATAGATATCTAGATAAAGACAAAATATTAGTATTTTTTATCTAGATAAAAAAAAAGAGAATTTTTTAATAGGTATTTACCACAGAAATTAGTGCTTTAAGAAATCTAGTGTACTAGATATAATGTTACACATTTAAATTTTTAAATAGTTGTGTAATTGATAATGTTATTTAATTAGTCAAATATTTTGTTATTCATAAGAAAATGAAGCTTAAAAAGTAAACCTAGTGTCAATTTTTCAAGCATAATAAAATTATATAATATTATTTTATATGTGATATCAGTGTGACTTAATATATTAAGCAATTAGAATTGTGTTTATAAAATTGATTATATTAATTTTTTTAATTATATAAGTAGGTTTGACCTGTTGGACAAAATAACTATAATGAATAATATAAATTATTAATGTACTAAAATGCTTTACTAAATAACTTTACCATTCATAAATATATAATTTAGTATAATTAATATAATATATTACATTTTTTTTTATAAAAGTAGTAATTTTATATTCTAAGACGTATTATACACATTTTCATATTATTTGAATTACTACAGTACATAAATTAGTGTTATTTTCTAATTAATATTAATACCTACACATTATAATATTATGTATATTGTGATTTGTAATCGATATAAAAAAAAAAATGTATTATTTTAATTAAAATAATAATATCTTATGTTGATATTAAGGATTAAGATGAAATCGAAAAATAATTACATCAGGAATAGTAAAACAAATATTCGTTACTAATTACAATTAAAAAATATTATCCGGTAGGTATTTCAGCATGCGATTAGTAAATAAGTAGAAACCTACTACCTAAATATTTTTCACGGTAAAATATACATAAATTGTTATTATAATCGAATGACCGTACAAAATGTACACAAAAATAAATATTAATAAACATTATTACATTGTTTAAAATACCAAAGTAAAGAATACGATTTATTTTTTTCATTTTATTATGTTATTATAGTGCATAATAATATACTATTGACCCGACCGCGTAATCCGCAGCCAAGGAATTATGTTTTTATACGGAATAATATGAAGTGGGGTCGAGAATGCAATTCATTTAAATATGATTTTCGCTAATATCACTGCGTTATTATGGATCCAGTCCTCTATTGGGAGTACGCAAGAATGCAGTGCGGGATTAGCCGAGGATTTCCGCTCGATTACCAATATATACTCAGCACAACCATCGCGGACTTAAACAAACTTTAATCCGACGTTTGGGCACCCGTTCGTATAATAACACAGCATATTCGTATGGTCCAGCCTCCGTTCAACTCGTCTCGAGGTCGAATATTAAAACATAATTCATTCGCACCACGTTTAATAAATAATAATTAATGAAATGGTATATTATTACTTAAATACAGAAGTTATCGAGCGCCACAAAAGCGAGGTGCATGTGTACGCGGTCCATCGTTATAATAATATTAGTTAACACTTAACAATGATTAATGACAATTCAATATGGTTTGTTGACCTGAATATTATTATAATATTGTTAGATCGATGTGAGATATATAAGTGTATTGACGATAAATCAAAGAAGAAAACATAATACACGTCAATTAAAATTTTCGGTATCTCTTAAACATTTTTATAATAATTGTTTCTATGTCAGACATATTATAGTTGAATCTGTATGTACTTTTTCACTAGAATATCTCTTCTTCTGAGTGACGTATGGTGAAGTTGTCTAGAGAACATTTTTTTTTGACCTGCTTACTTTAAAATATAGTTGAATAGTTGGTATTCAAATATATCCCATGATCACCCTACGGCAACAAACCAATCAGTCGATAACTTGATTTGTCTAGTCTGGCTTATTGCCACTGTTCGTGAAATGTCTATTTTTCTCCAAGCGAATTTCCGACTTTATCGATTCTTCTAAATGATAGCTGAAAATAGCTTTTTACCTCTAGAAACGTTCACAAGAAACATTGCTCTTTTTTTTGTATTTTTTCATTCTTTAACTACCTATCTATCTATCTAACTATCCCCCTTTTCCGTTTGTTAAGACTTTCTATCAAGGATCTTATTTTCTTTTAAACAAATCATCTTTCTGGTCACGCGTTTGCTTTTTATTTTAAATTCTTAGTAGAATGATAAATATATTGGTTTTGTAATTATAATTATGTTTTTTTTTTGCCAGAAGGAATTTTTAGTAGAAAAAATGCTTGGATTTTCAATTTCCATTCATGCTGAAATAGCATTACTGGACGTAGAGAAATGTATGTAGTTGGTGGTATTTGGGAAGAATGAAAGAATTTTTTTTCCAAAATAATTCATAAAAATAAAAAACGGGTATAATTTTAAGCAAAATAAGTATTTGACAAAATTGATTTTGTTTTTTTTTTTTGTTTTGAATTCATAATTAATAACAGTTAAGATTTGAAATCATATAAATCATATAATTCATATACAAAATTTAACTAAGACTTAAATTATAATACAACATTTCTCGTAACTTATTTTAACTGAAATTTAAAAGCTTAGCGCAGTCACATACAATTGTTACAAGTGATTAAAGTTCAATTTTTGACGATTTTGGAATGTCGATAGGTATTTACAAAAACAACAATATTTATCCCCAAATGATTTTTGATATTTTGTCGTGTATCAAATTTAAATTTTTAAATTTAAACGTTAAAATTTGAATCATTCTAATATTCTACTATTACTTAAATTATCATTTTCCACACACAATTCTGTTTTAAAAATATTTAGATTAATTTTAATTTATTTGGCATAAGTCTAAATTTTAAATTTTATATTTATTTAGTTTTTTTAGTTCCACCTACGGTATTACTAATAGAAAAAAATTACTAATAGCAGTATAGATTTATTATAAAATATTAGAAAAAAAGTCTGACAGACCGTTTCTGCTCAGCATCATTAAATTCAAATTTAACACATCTATTAAAGTGACCTTATGGAAACTCAATGAAGAGGTACACTCAAAACCTATTATATATCAAGGTGACTTAAAAAAAAAAAATATAACTTTTTTTGTCATACGTGTAGTTTATAAAAATTTTACCGTTAAAATTTAAAACTGAATTTTTCTTAAAATTGAGATTTTTGTTAGTAATTTCTTATAAGTTTTAAATATTAGTATGTCGAAACACTCGAAACTGACCATTTTCACTGAAACTCAAATATTCACTCACGATTGCAGTTTATATCAAATAATAATGTAATAATGTATACCCGCGCGCATAATAAATTATTTATCTACTTGGACGGTCATAAAATATTTAAATCTATGGTTAGGGTAAGCGCGTACGTCAGTTAGATTTTGAACGCACAAAAAAATGCTACTCGCTTCGAAAATATTTTTAAAAAATTGGAAAAAGTCATTAAAGTAAATAAAACATTGTATAACAGTTAAAAATTAACTGAAGCTTTCAGTTGAATCAATTTAATTTTTTTCAAATATTGACAACGATACTGTATGTTTCCGTGTCATAATCGAACCCTGTTTACCATGCATATTATAAGGGGCTCGAGAATGTTATAAAATAACATTGTGTTTTTATGACTTAATTATTAATCTTGATCGTTTTCTCGGAGAAAACCGCAAATGTTTTATACCATAGATGTTGCAGAGTTCTCGGAAAGGCGTCGTGTCGTAAATCAGCATCGTTAACAATTAGAGGCACATCCTTACAGAAAATTAGTGGCAACACAAAGGGCATTGAAACGGAATTTATATTATTTGTGTATGACGCTTTTGTATGATCCGTTTTCTTGGTGTTTTATAATATTAATATTGATATAAATTAATGTAAATATTAATTTATTCCGATCTTGATACAATTATAAAATTACGTTTTAAACTGGAAATTTAGTTACACCGCTCTCGAAGGTATGTTTTTTCAGTTACTAGTAACTGTAAAACTATTTCAATAAATTTAATCACATAGAGTTTGAGATTTCTCAAATATATCATAAAATGTATGATAAGAACATAATACTAAAATAATAAATATGCTTTTGTATATGTATATTTAAGATGAAAATATTATAAACATTATATTATACGACAATACAAAATAAATGCAATTTTAGTGACTAATGGTTCTGTTCAACGTATAGTTGATATGCATATAATTTACATATTATATTAACACTTCACCACATTACTCTGTAATTAACGAGATTCCTATTAAATTTCTTTTAAAAATCAGTTTAAAATTATAATATACCTCTAATAAAGCCTATATTGCAATATAAAGCTTAATGATCTTTTGTTTAAAGAAAAACATTAAGGTTATTTATAGGTCGCAAGCTTAAGATTGTCGTTATTAAAATTAAAACTTTAGTTCTCAGTTTGTACCTATAATGTCAATGTATCGTATAATACTATGTTTGTAAACATTAAGCTTATTTAATTTTATTCGTAAAAAATCGGTTACTTTTTCGTATACAGAAGCGGCGTTTTTCCGCGTTCAAGTGAAAAATACCCAAATCGTTGCTACAAGGGTTAGTTTCAACGGGTTATGAATACCTATATAATATGATATGGGTCCGAAATCGAAGTTTCCTATGGTTTCTGGAGCCAGGACATACGATGTACATACTATTATAATACACAGCCGCGGCGCGGCGATTATATATGATTTTTTTTTTTTATTTCCTGCCAATCTATTGCAAAACGAACAATATTAATGGCTAACGACAATAATTATTATTATGCACGTCGGTAGTTCACGTCGTCCCCGCGCGCGTGTTTTGCGACGACCGTCCGCCGCATATATATATATATATATATATATATTATATATTATACGATTATACCACCTTTTTTCAACCATCCGACCACCAGTTACCAGGCTGCAGTCGGTCGCACAGTTTCGGCAACGGTCGGTCGTCGGAGGTTGTGTATGGTTTGCGGGTACGCTCGCGGGTGGGCGGGATGAGCGGCGAAGGAGTCGTGACGAGGGGAAGGTGTGATCGACCGGGTGGGAAAGTACGTTCGATGATCGTAGGGGAGGAGTCGTCGTCGACGCCGCCGCCGCCGCCGCTACCTGTTACACGGAAAGCCGTTTACGGAAGGATTTGTTTCAGTAGCGCCGAATTAACGGCCTGAATCGCATTGCGCGCTGCGTCGTACGCGTAAACGATTGTCATAATATTTTACCGTACACGAATGTATACGACAACGATTGTTCGTTCGTTCTGGCAAAGGGTCGCGTTGACTGTAAAAAAAAAAAAATAATAATAAAAAAACCGAAAACGATTTTCGTTTGACTCGTGTTTTTTGTGCGTACTATATTAAAAAATAAATAATATTCATAATACAATATTTATGTATAAAGCGTGTGACTCCGCGATACCCGTGACATCGGCATCGGAAACACATCGCCTCGACTAGGTCAGTACAAACTATTTTACTTTATAGATATATAATTTAAATGGGTACGAGTGTTATATTTTTTTATACGGCGCGGTCGTTGTTATTTGGACGTAAAAAGCAAAATGCAGCTATTCGTGTCCTCCCTGTAGACATGCGTGCGGGCGAGTGAAAATATATACGCCGAAAATGCGTATTTACACAATACGTAATAATATATATTATGCTAATTGTTATTGTAAAACAGCGTATAATGCAAGTGCGGGCGCAATCGCAGTTCCAGATCGCATGATGTAATACAACCTTCGACAGTCTTATTATATTATTTTATTATACGCGCAAAAAAATAAAACTTATTTAAAAAATTCTTTTAATCTTCGACGGCGATGATGGACCACCATCAAATGAGTGGATTATTTTTGTTTTGTGTATCTCTTGTATAAAATTCTTTTAGATTCTGAACGGTCCGAAATTTATCGATTTTACAATGATGTGTGTGTTATTTTTTTGTGTTTTTTTTTCATGTTTGAAAACATGATTTGATAATCAACTACACCATCTTTTGCAGTAAAACAGTGAGTCTAGCTTGTACTTTTTGGAGTCAAAAGTAAAAAATTCCCAGAAGTCTTAATAATTGAGAAAAATAACTTGAAAATTAGGGAAAACTGGAATTTTTACGCATAGTAAGTTTTTGACAAAATCAATTTTTTTTTATTTATTTGTGTAATTTAAAAACGAATAACCGCAGATAATTGAAATTTTCACTAAATATACATGGTATAATTTTCAAAATATACTGATTTTTTTTAAGCTATTTTAGGCTTGAGAATTTTTTATTTTTGAAATTGTTTTGTTTATAGATAACCATAAAAAAATTAAGAACCTAAAACATAGTTTCTTATAAAAAGTTATTAATGGAATTAAAAAAAAAAAAAGTTGAGCATAATATCATAAATATTTATTATGAGCGCCTAAAGTATATATTTTGATGTCAAAATTGTGAAAATTTGCAAATTATTTTCTAGTTAAAAATTCATAAAATGTTTAAAATTCAAAGTTAAGTCTTGACAATTTAATACATGGTTCTTCGCGAGTTGTTTTTGTCGGAATTTTTTTTTACTCGTATAATTAGGTATATATAATACGTCATACAGCGACATTTTTAAATGATATGTTTTCAGTAAAAATGAATTCAACCGTATAACTATGTTATTATGGTAAATTAAATTATATTATTAGGAATAATAATAATATATTATTTTTCATAAACTATTCTTAGTAACACAGGCTGGAAGACCGTATTCGTTTTTCGTATCCGATGATTGAATGATTGAATTCAAATTTAACACATGCATTACAGTGACTTACTCGACGACTGGGCATGACTCGACACCGCCGGTTACCTGGTCTCCCCTTTTTTCCCATTAAAATTAAACGTGCCAGAAAACAATTTAGAATCCGAACGCGGGACGTGTGCGTACATGCGAAATATGTAAATACGCCAGCAATCCAAACACACCTGGGATCAACATTTAAAAACTAATTTGTTCGCCGGCGCAGTTAGCATGTCATATTATATACCTACATGTCTAGAGGTATGGCGGTCGCGCGCGTTCATATATAATATTATAGGTACGCATTTGGCACAATATGTGCGTTTTATCGTGACCTCAGTCGGCGCGTATGCGCGTGTTCTTTTGTTTTTAAATCATATAATATTATCGGGTTATAAACCGCGAAGGAAAATTTTGTGAAGTGCGCCGCACTTGGATTGCCGCGGCAGGCAGTCGGAAATAATAAAAACCGTTTGACGAGTAATGCAGCCAGTATAAGTTGGCCGATTTCTTTTTTAAATTATCGTTCGCATAATAGTATACCGAAACCACACATATACATAATTGTTGTGTGTACCTAGTTGTAGCTGCAGGTGTCGTGTTTACGCATCGTGACGAACTACATTCGGCGCACAGTGACGTTCGAAGCACCGGGAATCGTGTTTTTTCGTATCGCGACTCGTCCGTCGCGCAATAATATTGTCCGCCGAATATTATTAAATCGAATAGTGCGTTTAGCGTGATCGCTATTACTTACAATGCATACGACTGCGGTTTGTAAACACCGCAAAGTCCTGAACGCTATACACGTTCACGGAAACGCGTGGGGTGGGGGGGGGGCGATCCGCTTGTCATAATAATAATAATATTTTCGTCGCGGAAAATCAGACTCTGCACGCCACTATAATTATTATAAGCGTGAATATACTCTTTGCACGGCCTATGGGCAAACAGCTGTAGCGTAAACTGAACACTATTATAAATATATAATATATATATTAGCCGCGCGCGGGTGGTACGAAAATAATTGATAAACCATGGCTACGTATATTTATTTAAATTGTCCCCCCCCTCCCGACCGTCCGTCCGTCCGCTGTATAGGGTTGCACGCATATATATTATTATGTACATACTCGCGTACGTGTATATATATATATATATATACTCGCCATATTCATATTTTATGTCGAGCACTCAACCACGCAGTGTTGTCCGTCCGTTCCAAGTACGTGACTATGGCCCACGCACCGGATATTTCCCCGAACCCTCCCGACATCGACTGCAGTCCAGTCGAACCTCCGTATCGGGCGTGCTTGAGAACCAAAACCGGAAATACGTGAGGAGGTTTTTTTTTCAAATTTCCACCATTTGCGGCGAGAAATAATCCAAAACCAACCAAGTCATGCTCTTCAAACGTTTTCGAAACGAATGGTATAATGTATTAATATTTATGATATTATTATGACGTCGGGAGACGTTGTCGAAACGACGTCCGCGTAATTTCCAAAAAACGACCATCAACATTGTAATACGACACGCGGTGTTATACGTCGTCCGCACTCGGTTTAATTATATATAATACTAATGCATCGATATTATAATGTCACGTGAATATCATTTGGTTCCGTGCGGCCGCCGTCACGATCTCCGGAAAGTCGTTGTGAAAAAAAAAAAAATCAAACGATGGTTTTCGTAGACGAACATCGGCGAAATCGAAGAAAACGAAATATTATTTCGGGTTGTTATTATTATTATTATTATTATTTTTTTTATAACATCCGCGACCCCAGCTGTGTTTCGATTGCCGTAGTCAAATTGCCTACACAACGCGCCGTTCGATAACGAGAAATGGTTTTTCAACCGTAACTGAAGCGCGGAGATCGCTTGAAAGGTCACATATTCACATATTACATACCTACTGTAAATATTTATTATTTTTTTTGATACGCTTTTCGGAATATTGGATGATCTGAGTCGGCGATGCACGTTCTGAAACCCATTTGAGCCTTGTGTCGATTTTGGGGATTTTCTTTGTCACACGCTGGTATATACCTGATGGAATATGGCATATATTATATATTATATAAATATATTATTAATAATTCAAGTCACTAAAGATATTGGTTTAAGGTTAATAGTCACATTCCGACATTCGACGCTTCTAACTTTATATTGTAATTATATGTAAAACTATTTCATTTTGTTACGTTTTTTTTTTGTTTAACCACGTAATTTTATACAAAACGTGTTTATTATATAACATAAAAATACATTTGGTAAAAAACGTTAGAGAATACTTATTAATTGGGTACAATAAAAATCGATTTGAGTATATTTTCAACGTTATATATTATATGCGGTATTATTGTCAGACATACATAATAATTCCGTAAAATTGTCGATCGACTTTTAAAGTGTCTTCACTAAATTCGAATAGTACAAATTATAAACAAATAATACTTCAAAACTGTTATAAACCAAATCTTACATTTTTATGTTTAACGTTTGAATAATTTAATCTACAGCACAATTGAGTATTAATACTGTGTTTACCTGGAACGTACAAGTCATAAAACGAAATTCGACAAAAACTATTAATTTTAATTTCTTTGTTTGAAAGCTGTAATGCAATAATATTTATAGTTATATGTAGGTACTTAATAAAAAATACATTATATAATATATCCTTTTGAAGTCCTCGCTATTTCGCTATACCAGAGATGGATTTGCACCATTGCTATCCCAACTGCAACTTTGTTTAGTCGCGTTTAGGACTTATTATATATTTGTATATTTTGACGTACCTACTGATCTACTAAGTATAAATATTTGGAAAAAAAAACATAAAGTCTGATTTATAGTTTTTCAGGATCGTACTTCATGAATTATTTTAATCACAAACATTTGTTATAGTATATAACACAATATGTGCGGTTAGTGGATGATAATTTACAACAATGTCTCGAAAAACCTACGTAGACAGGCAGAAATTTAAAATATAATTTTAATACTAAACTGCTGTGTATTGACGCATCGACTATTTACCTATGATTTATAATTTGATCAAAAGAAATTAATAATTAATTACATTGAGTTATTTAAAAATAGTTTTCATCTGAAGAACTATGTAACATTGTATGCAACTTTAACAGCAGGTTAAATTATTAAGTAAATTGAATCAATTTTATACGCGGAAATGAGTTAAAATAATTAATTAGATTTTAAAACTCGCGAGCGTTGGCTGAAGGTGACATTATATATTTATATATTATTATGTTTTAACGCGAGGGAGAGAATATATAATTATAACATCATCCACGTAGAAAATAACAATTTGAGCGGATCGGTTCTCTTCTGCGGTCCTGCGATTCTTCTTTATTATAATATTAATATCGCAAGCACTAATGACAAATGTTATAGCATGTACTATTGGGTGGCAATTCAGTGGGCGTGGAACTGATTGTCTACAACTCTATTGCCTGCTTATTTACTCGTTTATAATATTATGTAAATTGAACGTTCACGCGTATTATACATAAATGAGAAATTATACCGTTCGGGTTAGTTCGAAAGTTTACTAGTTTCGATTTATGTTACAAAATATAATATATTTCAAGTGTGTGTTATTGTATTGTTATATATATATATATATATATATATATATATATATATCCATTGGCGCAACTAGGACTAAAATATTAGGAGGGCTGAAGACCTACAAATAAATTGAGCCAATGTCAGTCAATGCTTCGCCCCCCCCCCCCCTACACCAAAAAAATAATTATTACTTCAAATAAAAACAAGCATAACATATTATTACTATATTATATTGTACAAAAATTGTGTACTTATACGTTGTATATAAAATATGATGTAACCACATAGATTGATAGATTATAATTTACATACTAAGATATATTCGCCTATTCTTATTGTTAACTAAAAAAATGTTTTAAGACAGTATCGCTGTCTATGGTATTGGCTAAATCCCTTTCTATGCTTAATAAAACTAAATCTGAAAAACGGCCATGTGCCATTGTTGAACGTAGCCAATATTTTACCCACCTCATAGCAGATAATGCTCTTTCACAAGTAGCACTACTAATAGGAATTGTATAAGCTATGTTCAACAATTTATGTAAGTTTATAAATGTGCTGGATGATACAATTTCAGTCATTTTCAAAGGTGTCAACACTTGATTATCGGTAGATTGTTTTTTAAGATTTTGTGCAACCATCATTTCTGCCTTTAAACTTTCCACATCGATAAATTCTATATAAAAATAAATTAGTATTACCATTCTTTTTTCATTAATTTTTCATTTAAAAACAATTAAATAACTTACTTTATAATGGTTTATAAGTGTAAGGCTTTTTGAATAGTCAAGCTTTCCAAAAAATTCGGAGGATCGTCTGGATTATTTTCATTTTCAGTAGTAACAACTGTACGAGTACTGGATACTTTTTTCGGTATATTAAAAATTAAATATGTTTTTTTTTTTTTGTTCATTTTTAATCACCAAAATAAAACACTTCTAAAGTTTCTTAAGTTCTAACTAATATTGCAATAGCCAATAGTGCACTACATTACAGAAGTACAATATCAATATTTATATTTATACATTATGTCGTTATCGTCACTATCTGTTTACACACTTACAATTCATTAGCGCAGGCCGCGGCGGATCTTGAAAAACCAATCGACCATTTATTTATTTATAGTCGGGAATACTGGCCGTTGGTATATTGGACAGTGACCACGGCGAACCGCCGCAATTCCAGTCACATGCCCATATAATATCTATTAGATAACAATATTATTAATATTATCAATTGCTTAGGAATCACAAAATAAATTATAATGTTTTATATTTATACAATTATTGGCTTTTGAATGGGCGTAATGCGTTAGGGCGAATTTTTAAAAATTGCAATGTGTTTGGGCAATTTAACACAATGCGTTTGGGCGAGTGTTTTTAAAACATTGTAATGTGTTTGGACGATAGTAAAATTACTAAAACACTCTGAGTACATTTTCTGTTAGTACACCGAAAACGAAAAGATCCGTTTTTCAAGTGGTAAGATTCACTAAAAG
>JACXSJ010000360.1:0-20249 GCA_014851325.1 Pentalonia nigronervosa
AAAAATACTCCATATAAATTTTGAAAATTTGAAATGAATTGCAAGTGATAACCACTGACTATAAATAGAATGATACCACAGACTATGTGAAAATAGTATTATACATACATATATATAGTTTAGTCTTCGGTGATAGTATTATATTATGTACTAAGTGATGGATTATAATTATTTTGAACTTTATTTATAAGTGATAAGACATATTAAACAGTAATTGATAAGAGTGAAAAAAATAAAATAAAATGTTTTAAATTCCAGAATCTTCTATTGAGTTCTAACTTCTAGAGCTCTTTCACAATTTTTACTCTTGGCTCAATTCCAAATATTTAATTTATATAAAGCTTGTACATCTGCATTTTACCTTTTTAAATCTGAACTGATCCGTGTTTAATCTATTACGCTTAAAATATATAAGCAGTGTATAATGTCTGGAGACGTTGTAAAAGACCCAAATCTGTTGAAAGAACAAGGCAATGTGGCATTTAAGACTGGAAACTGGCCTAAAGCATTGCAATGTTACACATCTGCATTAGATCTGCTAAAAGGAAACATTCGGGAAAAATCGATATTGTACAAAAATCGGGCCGCTGTATACATCAAGTTGGGTGAGTTTGAAAATGCAATCCGTGATTGTGATGCATCATTAGACATAGTTGCAAATGATCCTAAAGCATTGTTCCGCCGTTGTTGTGCTTACGAAGAACTTGGAAAATATGAAGAAGCATACATAGATGGTAAGCAATGTTTGTCGTCTGATCCATCAAATAAAGAAATACAGCCTTTTTTGTCAAGATTGCATCCAATTGTGCAAGAGAAGGTGAGAGAAAATGCTCAACTGTCCAATAAAATTGAAAGCATGTTCAAATATGCTTTTGAAATAGAAGAAAGTTTAGAAAAACGTATTACAGCCATTAAAAATTTGTTGGTTTTAACTAAAGAATCAAGTAGTGGAAGTGCTGGTTTGTTAAAATCTGGTATTATTGGTAAAGTTAAAAGTCTCTTAAAAAATGATCAAAATGCTGAAGTACGAATAAATACCTTAAGAATAGTTGGTCAACTGTGCAAAAATGATGAGACTTGTACCAAGCAAGTTTTGTCTGAACTTGGTGTTCCTTGGTTTATAGATGCCTTAAATACTGAAAATCAAAATGAAATAAACGGTGTTACATTTATTGTACAAGAAGCACTAAATAGTTTAACAGGCATGTCCAACACATTAGATAGTTCGCCAAATGAAGAAAAATGCACAAAAAATTCCAAAGAAATAGATGCTATTCTAACCTGTTTAGTATGTTCCGTGGACCGTCATTCTATCAATAAGTTTGCAAGAGATTCCATTATAGAAATATTGACAAGAAATGTTCATTTTAACAATATAAATTGGGCTGAACGTTTAATTGATATGAAGGGATTACAGAGATTGTTGGAAGTATCTGCTGAACTCCTTGAAACAAGGTATGAATCAAAAATGGAAATCACTGAATATTCGCATACAAATGTTTCAGTTTGCTTGTCAAAAATTTATGACAACATGACCTGTGATAAATCCCGAGAAAAATATATGAGTGCTGTTGATGAATTTCTGAAAAGAATGCTCCTAGACCCAGATATAGAATCTAAAGTCCGAGCTATATCAACCATAACAGTATTACTTATGGGTCCAATAGATGTTGGAAATTCAATTATATCTAGAGATGGTATGTTTTAAATATTTTATTAATTTATATAGTATGTTGGTGTACCTATTTCAAGTATTAATATATTTTTTTTCCATAGGCATTATTGAAATGATTCTTACAATGGCTACAACAAATGATAAAGTACAGCAAAAAATTGCGTGTGAATGTATTATTGCTGCTACATCAAAAAAAAGTAAGATTACACCAATTGTGAAACAAGGTACCCAAATACTTAAAAATTTGTATAAAAGTGGTGATGATGATATACGCATTCGCGCATTGGTTGGCCTATGCAAACTTGGCAGTAGTGGTGGAAGTGATGCTTCTATCCGTCCATTTTCAGAAGGCTCTACTCTTAAATTAGCCGAAGCTTGCCGTAGATTTTTAATACACCCAGATACTAATCCAGATACAAAAAGATGGGCTGTAGAAGGATTATCTTATTTAACATTAGATGCAGAGGTTAAAGAAAAGCTGGTTGAAGATCAAGCAGCATTGCTAGCCATTATGGGGTTAGCTAAGTCAGAAAAAACATCAGCGTTGTATGCTCTAGTATCAATATTTGTGAATTTATGTAACGCATATGAAAAACAAGAGGTCATTCCAGAAATGATTGAACTTGCAAAATTCTCCAAATGCCATGTGCCTGAAGACCATGAACTAGACGATGTTGATTTTGTCAATAAAAGAATTACATTGTTATGTAAATTTGGTGTCATCACAGTTCTTGTACAACTGTCAAAAACAGAAAGTTTAAACATCAAAGAACTTATTTCACGACTATTCAACGCTATTTGTGCCTTACCAGAAATCAGGGGTGAAGTAGCTAAATTAGGAGGTTTAAAATCTCTCTTAGAACTTGCTCATTCAGGTACACCCAAAGGCAAAAGACAAGCTTCTCAAGCTCTAGCCCGAATAGGAATTTCTATCAATCCAGAAGTCTCATTTAAAGAACAGCGTTGCTTAGAATCTGTACGACCATTCCTTGGTTTATTGCATCCCGACTATACAGCATTAGAGAACTTTGAGGCAATGATGGCACTCTGTAACATGGCGTCTTTGAATGATAGAGTACGAAAGAAGATATTAGATACTGGTGGTCTACAGCTTATTGAGAGTTATTTATTTGAAGAACATCAAATGCTTAAGAGGGCATCTACTCAATGTTATACCAATCTTATGATGTCTCATGATGTCATAAAGATAATCGAGGGCGAAAATGACAAATTAAAAATGTTATTTTTGTTATGTGAGGAAGAGGATGAAGATACAGCATTAGCTGCTGCTGGTGCAGTTGCAATAGCTGTCTCAAATAGTGTGCCGTGCTGTCAGAAATTAATGAAGTTTAACAACTGGGAAGAATCTTTGAAAGCTTTATTAGCACATCCTAATAATGCAATGCAGCATAGAGCTTTGGTGATTGCACATAGTTTAATAGGTACAGACAAAGATATTGCAGAAAAGATTTTTGCCACTGACATTATGGAAGTATTAATGGCACTGTCAATAATGGAAGATGAGAAAAAAAAAGAAATTAAAGAAATGGCTGTTAAATGTTTGAAACTAGCAGAAAGCTTAAAACTTATAAAAAAGGCTGATTTTAAAGAAGAATAAATTGTTGAATTAGTTTACACACATTTGAATCTTATTACATTATTGACTACTTATGGAGTTGGATCAACTTTACTCTTTTTCAGAAGAGAATGGGACCGTGTTCTAAATAAAACATAGATGTTCATTGACTGCATGTAAGGGATTTCACTGTTGAATGAGGCAATGGAATTCATTCAACATGCATGGAAAAATCCCGTTCTCTTATATTAAGTTATAGGTTATTATTAAAAAATTATAATATTGTTACTAGAATTATTGAATTATTATTGATGATATGGTTTCATTTGAATTTTGTCATTTAAATCATATTATCTTCATTGTGAAAAAAATATATTTTGCTATTGTTTTAAAAATTATAATATATCTAATATTGCAATATTTTAATTTAGCAATTAGAGTATTTCAAGTATAGCTAATTCTAATCATATAATATTTATAGAGTATTTAACAAGAAAAGTATTATCTATTTATTTTTATACTCAATATTTTAATATATGAAACACTGCCTTTTAGTTATACAAAATTAATAACATTTTGTTCTGTTGTTAACATTTATTTTATAAATTGTTAATGAATATATTAACATTACATTATTTTATAATATTAATATTAATTTATTTTTATTACTTATCAAAATTTTGTTTTGATATTTAAAATGTTAGATTTAATTTTTTCTCAAATCATCCTAACCCTTTATTAATTATTGTTTATTGATAAAATTTTACTTGAATAAATTAATGGTATTATTAATTAGTATTTGTACTTGTTTAACATCTCATAAAGTTATAAACAATCATGTTGTTTACTAGCTAATCAAAATTCAAAAGTGTAAATAAGAAATATAATTTTTATCTCCTATATTATTATTTATTATGTTTAAATGAGTCATCAATAATTTTTATGCAGTTAAGTTCCTAGGCAGCTAAACATAAACCTACTTCATTCAGATTTAGATGAGGTTCATTGGGAAAACTGCCTACTGGTCATTGGCTTACAACTAATTAACTAACATTACTTATAATTTTTAATATTTTGTACTTAGGAAATAGTTGTGTAAATAAATATCTGACATTTTACTGTTTGCACTGCCAATTATTTTTAAAGCTGTAATTAGTTATATATTATTAGGTATACAACAGTATATTTAGTGTATTATACTATTATAATATGTCTAAATATTTTTCAATATTTCTTTTGTAAAAATTTAACCTAATATTAACTTTTAAACATTTAATTATAATGAACATTGTAATTAACAATATAATGAATATATCAAAAATTCTCTGTATTTCAAACACAAAAGACAAAATATAGTTATAGCAGGTAGACAGGTATTTTAAGGTGTAATCGATAGTACTCAACACGTAATAAATCATTATTTATGAACATCAGTAATATTATTTGTTGATATTGGTCTATATCAAGTTGGTGACTATAAAAATTATAATATTTATAAATTAAAATCTGGTACGTATTTACACATGAGACAGGCTAAATAGTATTTTTTTTTTACTTTTGTATGGATCTGTGAACAGTTTAGTAATAATTCAATAAGTGCTAAGTAATAAGTGTTGTAGGAATAGGAATATAGGAGATTGAGACTTAAAAGATTGAAATTTTAAAATAGTCCGATTTGTCAAAAAATCGATATGTTTTATGTTTACCATCTACTTTTTGTTCTATGCGATGTCACAAATCACAATATAGGTATGTTTATTATTATATTATTATGACGTGAATTTTGGGTTATCAAAAAAATCAAAATATTCTTATCTATGTTATCAATAAAAAAATGAAAAAAAAACAAAACAGTAAAAATACCGATTTCAGATTTGTTTTTAATTGTGTTAATTGTTAAAAAAGGTTCACTACCTAGTGATTTGAAATTATAATAGATAAATAACTAATAACTATGCATACTTTTGCTCTAGTGCTTCTAAAACCATTGTGATATTAAAATTAAAAAATACTTTTGTAAGTACCTACTTAATTATTATACATAATGGATAATAACAATACTATAGGTTTACTTAAATATTAGGCACGTACAATTTTTTTTTTATCTAGGTGTTCCAATATTATTTTTGTTTTTGAAATTTTGCATACTCCATTTAAAAATACCACTACTAGTGTAGTTGCTTTTGGGTTCTGATTGTTCACCGTTCCAATAGTTGCTGATTTTTCTGAAGACTCCGGTCTTTGGTTTTGCTGTTGCTGTTGTAGTTGGTATTATTTCGTTGTCAGACTCTATTAAATTAACTTCATCATGATAAATAGTGTTTTGGTCTGCAGAAATTGATTGTTCGACATTTTCAACATGGCCTTTTTTGTTATTTCCTAATGATCCAAAACCAAAACTAGTACCCAAATACTTATCATAAATTTTGTTGTGTATAATTTCCCGATCTTCTTTTCCATCACCGTTTTTTATTCTATAACCGCTTCCAAAATGAAATCCGATTCCAACATTTCCAGAAACACCAAATGAATTTTGTAGTTCAGTGGAATGATGGTTTATTGTGGATTGGATTTTAGTTTTAGGATAAAGAACTCTTTCCAACAGTGATTTGTGCACCCTATTTGATTCATATTGTTTTGGTATAGTTGTTGCTAGTATGTTAATAACTGTTGTTATTAATATCTGTTAAAAAATAAAATAAACCAAATTAATTGTACAGTTTAAATTACAATTATTTGTTTCAATAATTCAACAATTTGTAGAAAAAAGTAAAACATGACATGATTAAATTCTTGTTGAAGCATATTGAATTCTAGATTTTATTGATTTATTAAAACCACAATTTTTTCCTTTTTATAACAATTATATGTATATATTACCGCATAATGTCATATTGAATGTTTACAGTTACTGTTTTCTATTATAGGTAACTAAGATTTTCGATTTACATTTAGATAGGATTGTATCATATAATTTAGTTTCTAAAACAACTGAGTACTAAATTAAAGTTATTTTTAAATGGTGATTTAAAAAAAGAATGTATCACCTGTTTTATCAGTTGCAATATTAAATAATAATAAAAAAAAAAATAAATAGTTAATCAAACTATTTTTACATAGAGCTATTTATTAAAATTTAATTCCAATTTAAATACTGTAAAATATTTACACAAAATAGGCATTTTCATAAATTATATTATTTTATTAATTTATAATGGATTATGAATATAATTTTAATCTAACCTAGGTTAAAAATAATTTATGATTTATACTTACTAAATAAACTAATAAGATTAATCCCATTTTTAAGTTTTTTATGAATGAAAGTTATTTGTTTTGGAAAAATAAAACTTGTTGAGAATGATGTGGGACTACTGAACTAGTGAACTGTATTTTAGTATAGGCTACTATTTGAAAAAAAACTATTAGAAAATTTAAATTAAACACTTTCTCTATCCCTCATCATGGTATTTTGAATGTGGGCTTGTAAAAAGTTGTATGCTGTATTTTATCTTTAAATTAGCTGTTTAATTAAAACCTAATTTAAAATGTATGTAACTTATGTTCATATAACATTTACATTTTATATTTTAAATTTATAAAAAATACTAATTAAATATAGATTAGTTAATGACTAATATTATTTAATAATAAATTAATGATCCTATATGTGTTGTTATAGAAAATAGTAATTTATTATTAGTTAATATTAATATACCTATTTGGTATTGAGATTTAAAAGTTTTGTTTTTATAAACTTTTTTATTACATACACAAACTTTTAATATTTATAAAAGATTAATTAAGATACTAACAATTTGATTTTTAGGTATAGTTATCATATAATTTGAAACAAAGTAATACATTTCATAAAATTTCTCATAATTAGTATAGACATATAGTTATTATTTATTATAAAATAAATAAGAGAATATTAATTGTTATAATTTTATCAAATTAACAAAATTAAATTTTTGAACAGCATTTTAATTTAAGTAATGTAATTATATTTATACAAATATATAATTTAACAAATCAATTTTTTATTTCAGATATAACCTTTTAAAAATGACAAATCAATCTGATGAAAAATCTGACATAGAAACAGTTGAAGAAGTTGAACCAAAACTTAAATATGTACGTCTTACTAATGATGTTCAAACTATTTTAACCAAAGACGGTGTTAGTTATCTTGCTGCTCACCCTAAGTTTTTGTGTATTGGCACTAATTGGGGCTCTATTCATTTATTGGATTTTGAAGGTAACATTGTAAATAATCGGCAACTACGTCCACATACTGTAGCAGTTAATCAAATAAGTATAGACAGCCGTGGTGAATTCATAGCTACTTGTTCAGATGACGGTAATGTCTTTGTTTATGGTCTCTACACCACTGAAGATTCTCAAGAAGTCTCATTAGGTCGTTGTGTTAAATCTGTTGCAATAGATCCATTATATCATAAATCCGGCAATTATCGGCGTTTCATTACTGGAGATGATCGTCTTATGCTTCACGAGCGAACTTTCCTCGGGCGTACAAAATCTGTGGTCTTGTGTGACGTTGAAGGAGTCGTACATAATATGAGGTGGCATAATCGTTTTGTGGCTTGGGCTTCAAATATTGGCCTTAGAGTATACGATATAATCTCTCGGTGTTCACTAGGTCTTATCAAATGGGATAAAAGAAACAACATAATACCTAGTACTTACAGATGTAACTTGACATGGAAGGATAGTGGTACATTACTTGTTGGTTGGGTTGATACAGTAAGGATTTGTGGTGTTAAACGTCGACTACAAAGGCTAAAGGATGTTCCTGAGTATATAGTGGAACCACTATCTATGTTTCGTATAGATTACTTTATTTCCGGTATTGGACCACTTAATCATAATCAATTAGTAATATTATGCTACTCAAAAGAAAAAGACGAAAACGAAAAAGCAATGAGACCACAATTATACGTAGTTGAAGCAAAAGAATCGAAGTATGTTGAGTTGTGTACTGATAACTTGTCATTACGTGATTTTCAAGATTTTGGTTGTAACGATTATGCACTCGAAAGTTTAGTCGTGGAAAATCTATTCGTCATTGTTAGTCCAAAAGATATAGTTGTGGCAAATCCGTGTGATGCAGACGACAGAATTGAATGGCTTATTGAACATAACAAATACGCCGAAGCAATGGAAATAGTAAATTCTAAAAATATAGTTTTAAACCGAAATTCTCGAATATCTGTGGGGAAAAAATTTTTGGACCATTTATTGTTTGTTGAAGAATATGTAGAGGCTGGACAGCTGACCGCTGAACTTTTCGGAAACGATAAAAAACTTTGGCAAGAAGAAATATTTAAATTTGCCCAAGTTCATCAACTTCGTCAAGTAAGTGCTCACATACCAAGAGGTGAAGTAACTCTAGATCCTCACATTTATGAAATGGTGTTGTACGAGTACTTAAAACTGGAACCTGAAGGATTTTTAAAAATCGTAAAACAATGGTCACCATCACTATACAATGTGTCTGCTGTTACGAACGCACTAATTGAACATTTAATGGTAAACTCGAGTTCGGAACTATTGGAAGCCTTGGCTATTTTGTATACTCATTCCGGCAAATTTGACAAAGCATTAGGGGCGTACTTAAAGCTGAACCACAAGGGTATATTCCAGTTGATTACCAAGCAAAATTTGTACCCTCTAATACACAACATGATCGAAGATCTGATGCAATTGGACTGCGAGCAGACGATCAAGATACTTTTGGAGAAGAACACCGTGCCTATCGACGTGGCCGTGGAGAAGTTACAGGACAACAGGTTCTACCTGTATACGTATTTGGACGCCCTGGAGAAGAAAGACACTAAGATGTTAGCCAGGCGGAACTTGCACAAGGACTTAGTGTCGCTGTACGCGGCATTCGCGCGAGAGAAGCTGTTGCCGCTACTGAAGCGGAGCGACAATTATTCCATCGCCTTGGCGCTGGACGAATGCAAGCGGCTCGAGTATTACCCCGAAATGGTGTACCTGTTGGGTCGGATGGGCAACACGAAGGACGCGCTAAACCTAGTCATGTCGCAACTGCAGGACATCGAGCAAGCCATTGAGTTCTGTAAGGATCAAAACGACGCCGACCTGTGGCACGACCTGATCGGCCTATCCTTGAACCAGCCGAACTTCCTCAAAGTGCTATTGCGGAAAATCGGCACGTACGTGGATCCGCGAATTCTTATCCGCCGGATTGGCAAGCGCACACAGATACCGGGGCTGAAGGACGCGCTCGTCAAGATGATGACCGACTACAATCTGCAGGTGTCTGTGGAAGACGGATGCGCAAAAATCGTTGTGTCCGATTGTTTTGACCTGCACGAGCGGCTGTATAACGTCCGGAGGAAAGGGTGCGGGGTACACGAGCAGCACTTGTGTAGCGCTTGCCAAAAGTGCATCGTCGGCCAGGACACCGTAGGAAACGCATTGATTTTCTGCTGTCAACACGTGTTCCATGAGGAGTGCATACCCGCAGACGGGTTGGAGACGGCGTGCATAATTTGCACTGACAGCCGAACGAAACAGGCTGCGTTCCAGTGAGTATCTACATACGTTGTATACGAGACACATGAGTTTTGATTGCGACGAACGACGGCGGCGTCTTGTCAATCGTTTTGTGTGCGATATTTTTCATCCAGATCTGCGGCGCGTATACTAGGATCGAATGGCTTAACCCGTAGTACGCGTGCTCATTCAGTTATTTTATTATACGTCTGCATAATTCATGGCCAACCTATATGTATGTTTGATGGATTTTATAATTATTATTGTTATACCCGTGTATGAAAATTGTTTATTTTTTTCAAAATATAATTTTTTATTAAAATATTTATATTATACCGGCATGATATTCATTATTATAATTTTTTCAATAAACTAAACGTGTGTTTTTGAAATCTATACAATCAAAAACCATAAATATATACGGTGACATCAAATTGTTTTTTTTTGTATGTATTTATAACGTCATATAATTGTGTACGTGGATAAAAAAATAGTAGAAACATATCACCTAGGTATACCATGACGCGTCTACGCGAGTCAGATTGGCCAAAAGCAGTTAGCAAGGTCAGCCACACTTCTTTATTGAAGTTCATGTATTGGGAGAGGTAGTGAGCGTGTTTGGTTGTATATTATTACTACCGACCGGTCAACAGTAAACAATTCAGTGTTTGCCGAGGCCTCGTGGCAGTCGGGAAGTGATTTCTAAGTACCCGATCCGTGCAATCTGTACACATTTGATATTTTATATTATATATGTATTTTATTTTTAACTTCTTGAGTTTCGATAGTATTTTTTTATCAATATTCTTCGAAAGCTTTGAGTCACTGCATTGAAAATATTCCATTCGTTGTTCAAGTTGAATATAAAGGTAAGTTTGACTAAAATAATATTTATAAAAAACATGATTATGAACCGCTTTTAATATAGATAAGTTGTAAGCATACCTACTTGTTTATAATTAACTTAAATTTTTAAAACATTTTGCTTAGCATTTTAATATCATAACTAAAATTAAAGGTAGTATCATGTAAGAACGAGTATGTAATAAATGTATAAAATGGTTAAACTTTAAATAATTTCATTAATAATAAGAGATGTTATCTAGGTATTTATAGTTTAAACTCAAAATTAAAAACTAAATAATTTTGAACTCGTATAAAGTAAGTTAGATAAAATGAAATGTCAAATAGTTATGAAAATAATTTATCTAAACATAGTAACAATATAAGTGTAATTATTATTTTTTAAATCTTAAGATAATTGCAACCACGTGTTTGTACAAAATAATAA
This sequence comes from Pentalonia nigronervosa, assembly GCA_014851325.1. Taxonomy (NCBI): domain Eukaryota; kingdom Metazoa; phylum Arthropoda; class Insecta; order Hemiptera; family Aphididae; genus Pentalonia; species Pentalonia nigronervosa. The sequence continues at coordinate 11,089 of JACXSJ010000360.1, forward strand.
TTTAATTTGAAAATCAGAATATCTAATTTTTAAATTTTTAATTGTTACCATATTTTAATACACATGTGTGTAGACGACGTACCACAAAAAAAAATAATATATATATATATAATTTTGATTTTGAGCAAATATTTATGTTGTTGAAAATTTTCTCTTTAACTAATATTGAATTATATTTTCATAAATACACAGAATTAAAAATATATATAAATTTAAAATGTATTATTTTTTAAACCCTGTTAATTCTCATAATCTATTATCAATTTTATTTGTATTTATTACTTATTTTAATTTTCAGGTACCTAACTATTAAACCTACTGTGTTATACTTATTTTTGACAATTAGTTCAAAATGAAAAGTAAATGTATTAAAGTTTTAATGTTCCATTAGTATTAACTATCTTATAAAAAGTTTTTACAAGTTTGAATTATATATGAATTCTATGGTTTTATACCAACCTATAAACGAAATATGCGTGTATGAATTGAATATAATTTTCATTATTGCATGTTTGTTGCTATATAAATAAGGCACAGTAAAAACAAATTAACTATGAATAACGAATTCCATGATAATTAATTTACTGATTCACGATCAATAAATATAATTATAATACTAGGCATTGCAAATCTTACACTAATTTTTAAAGATACATAGGTATTAAGAAATTATAACAAGAGTTATTATTTGCCTATATATCTTATTATAAATAATAGTGATTTAGGAGCGTGGTGTAATAACGGAACGAACTGGTGTCAAGCCATGGTTTAATTCAAATTCGGACCCCGGTTGATTGGTAATGACACCGTAATGCTTTATAGGTTATAATTTTATAAAGTTATATCTTACAACATAAATAATTGAGTATTTTATGTTTTAAAAATGTGATGTATAGAAACATAAAATCTTCAAAGTTCAAGTCACATAATAAAAATGAATAACTAATAACTACATTATGGGAATCATAAAAATCAAGTTATGGAATTCACTAAAAAATGTATTCCTTCAAAGCAAATTGATACTATAAATATTTGTACGTTAAAAAACCAAACAAATAAATCTCTTCTTGTATATAGGTAGGTACTACGTAGTGTGTAAGGTATAATAATATTTATATACAACACGTTTGTTGTATCGTTTGTATACGCGTATCTTGTTTGTCTTTAGTCTTTAGAGTTAATCCTATTATAAGTTAATATATTGTGTACATACCTACTTACTACCAATTTATTTATTACGAATGATATTAAAAAAAAAAAGTTATATTAGATCATTGATTTCTAGGGTATGAATTATGCACAAAATGTTTATATATAGGTACCTACTATATAATAGTAGAATACTATAATATTTTAATATTTTCATCAACTTCCAGTAGTTTGTCTTGTTTTTGTCTTTACTTTGTAGATATACATATATTGATGATGGGATTCTCCCGTCGTATTGTGTAGTACAATCTTATAAAATAAAATCAACTTGTTTAGATGTAAAACTGTAGAAGTCAGGCATTATACACCTACAACGTTGTAATTTAACACAATGGCAACAACACGACTATTGTCACTATAGACTTACAATTTATATTTAATAGTCCATATTATAATATTATATAGTACATCCTATTATAATTTCCGTACTTTACCAGATTAGTGAAGTCTATAGAGTGCCTCTATACAGTCTACACTATTGTAAAATTGAAATATTCATAAACGATTGTAACTTGGGTTTAATATCATATTTAGAATTTTATCTTGGAAAGATATCTGCTATATATGAGTTTTTATAGGAATTACACAAAACCATATGCATATAATAAACGAGAAATTTTTACTTTATAAAACAAATCGAAAGTCTATTTTATCAATGAAACGATTTTAATATATATATTTTTTTATTAAAACAGTTGTTTCGTTCTTATTAATTAATAGTAACAATAGATCGCTACGTAAAATTAAATGTTTCTTAAACCGATAAACCGAAGAAGTAAAAAAAAAATATTGATTACGAAACATATTTTGATTTTTTAAAAACTTGATTGCCCTACATTTCTTTGGATATATAGTTCCATCATTTTAGAGCAGTCTATATCAGGGGTCTCCAAACTATGGCCCGCGGGTCGCATCCGGCCTGTGAACAAATTTTCACCGACCCGCCAAATGACGGGTATGTGAAAATATGTATGTAACTTTACTCAAAAAATAATTTCTGAACTTAAAATTCAATTACAACATCATTTTTCTGACCTCGACGTCAAAACTGAAAAAATCAGTATTTTTTAGAATCTGTTTAGTTGTAATATTAAGAAGTTGCCTAGCACCCTCTACAAATGGAAACGATTGATTTGCAATGTAATGATGCATTAAGAATCAAATATAGCAAAGAGACTTTGGTTGATTTTTATAAATTTCTCCCAGATACTCAATATCCAAATGTAAAATAATTTACAATTAAATATATGTCTATATTTGCTACTATTTATTTGTGCGAACAAACCTTTTCTAATTTGAAATACATTAAATCGAAATATAGATCAGCCATGTCTGACAAACATTTGGAATCAATTTTGAAAATTGGAACAAGTAACCCAGAACCTGAATTTGATAAAATATTGGCAAAAAAACATTAATTTTATGCTTCTCATTAATAAAAATATATATTATTAAAATTAAGTATATTTAAGTAGGCATATTGTAAGAATTATTTTTTTAAATATTTAAAATTATATATATTTCTACAAAATTAAAAATTATATGTGTTCATACATTTTGGCCCGTTAAGAGCTTTTTTTATTTTATGTGTCCCTTGAATAAAAATGTTTGGAAACCCCTGGTCTATATTATAGCCTAAGTATATTGCAGTACCACACTACTATACCTACGGTTCACCCATAAAAACTATACGTTCGTTTCCCCCACTTATAGGATTTTTAAACTAATACATCTTCGTGGGTTAGATTTAAAATACCCACTGATGTATAAAAATTGTGATAATTTCTCAATAGATGTTTACGTAAAGCAGTTGTCTAAATATTTTTAACACAAACAAGTATTCACATTATTATATATACAGTTCAAAATATTTACATAATGATATAATATGTAGACATTGACATAATCATTTCGTATAATAATATATAAAAATCTATTTTGCATTTTTTAGCAACGGTATATTTTAGTGTATTAACGTCTCAACGATAATTTTTATGTTGTACTGATGCATTTATATTGTTCAAGTCGGATATCAATAACGTTTAGTAGACATGAAAAAAAAACATCAGAAACAACAAGGGAATTGTCTTTTTTGTGAAACGACGCGGAGGTGTCGAGGTCAGCTCCATGACCTTTAGATATAGCTAGTACAGTATACCTACTTGTATTTTTTGTGTGTATGTGTGTGTGTTTGTTGTAATCCGTACGTTTTTATCTGTTGGTCTGTTGCATGTATATAATATGATACAAAACCTTAAACCTTGAAATTATTTTAGATATCGAAACCTACAAATCTATGGGTTAATAATTAATATACGTAATATAATATTATTATTATGTCATCATCTATAGCTGTATTTAGTTCTTTTTCATTTTTTTTTACATTTTAGTATATAGCTTGCAGTAACATACCTATGTCTATAATATGAAAATTATATTTTAATAATTCAATTTTTTATTTACTTAAATATTCTATAAACAATATGTACTATATACTTAGGGTGGCCAGATATAAACAAAAATACGGGACTATTTTTTTCATGTTTACAAAAATAAAACATTTATTTTTAATAAAATAATATAATATTACCACTATTCAATGAACAAAAAAATATTTAAAAGGCGTAACTCGGGGTTAAAATTAAAACAAAAAAAGGTCTTTCTTAGCGGTAAAATATGATTGAGAACGGTACGGTCGAGAACGGCATTTTTAGTAATACGATTGAGAACGTTCGAATTTTTTTCCCAACGTTGCCAAATTTAATAATTATTATCGTTAGATAATAAATAGATTTATCGGGCTTCCATTGGATATTATTGGAAATTAAAGTACCGTGAAGACTTTTATCTAAGTATTGAACTTAGATACGAGTAATAACGATTAGGCGTTATAGTCGTCGCCCAAATGTCAACTTTGTGCTTATCGTTTTTATATTGCTATTTGCCACATAATGGAATTTAACGACATTAAAATTATACTTTCCAAACGAGGTGAAGACCTAGTGCTATACTTAATATAAAGGTAGGTTGGTAACTCATTACGATAATTTATTACATTTTTTATATATTTTTTTACAAGTTTTTAATTCTTTATCTCAACGGTAGCTATTGATTACAAATTTATGCCAAACATATATTTATAAACCTATTTTTTGTTTATAAGACGGCATGTGCCTATATGTTTTTATTAGATTATATTTATAACTTTTTTTCTAGAATATTTTTATTTGTTTAATTTATTTTTATACATTTATTATTATAAGGAAATTATTTTAACGGTATATTATAATATTATTAATATTTATCACTATTACACCTATATTTTAATTTTGATAAAATGAAATTAAAAGATTTTTCTTAAACTAATAAAGATTAACTTGTAACTGTGTACATACTAAAAATCAATCGTTTGACAAAAAAAAAAAAAAAAAAAATACATGCACATAAATTCGTTCTCAATCGTATTGGTTTTTTGGGTCAGCCGTAAATTCTCTGTTAATTTTAAGTGTTCTTAATTGTTCAACAAAAAAGATATAGTGTTCTCAGTCATTCGATAACCTTTTTTAGTAGGTTTACATATAATAATATTAATATGCTTAACTGTAGTTGGTAGAAATATTGATGCATATTTGCGTCTAATATTGCATTTGTAATTTTCATCAGTTATATATTTTTTTCTAAGTAATGGGATATGTTTTTTTAAAAAGAGGACAATTAAGCGTCCCAAATGATTTTGTCTGGACACTAGGGACAGACTTTTAAAATATGAGACTTATCGGTATAAAACGAAACGTCTAGGGTCTAGCCACTATAACTATACTGCACACAATTCCACAATTAGATTTAGGTATTATAGTTGTAGAGTGGAATATTGAATATTGAGTTGGCATTTATATATTGGAAATTAGTAAAATAAGTAAACATAATGGTTTTGTTTAAACAAAATAACATATTGATCATTAAGTTTCTAATTCATTTAATAAATTAATTTTGATATTTAATATGTAAATCTTCAATAATTTCCATTATTTTATGTCATTAAGTATTAACTAATTATCTACTGTTTAGGTTTTAAATTATGGCCAAATCATTTTTTTTTATCTTTGAGGGTGGTTTTGGTAGAAAATCGAATTTAGTTAGAATTTTTGTGGGTTAAATACAAAAATTTCCAAGTAATTTTATAGTCAAGAAAAACAAATATTTTTATAGAGGTTTAGAGTACAGATTTTGATGAAATTGATATTAATCGAAAAATAACGATTGTAATGTAATTCAAAAACTGTGATTCACAGGGACTTAAAACTTTCTGTAACAGTTTAATTTATTATTAACTATATACTACAATAAAATGTTCAAAATGTTTAGATTAATTGTACGTTTAACGTTTGATTTTTCCGTAACTGAATAAAAACTTAATTAACTTATAGCTATTTGAAAAATGTAGTGTACAATTGGCATAAAATAATAATTTATTGAAGTATGCTAAAGCAAAAGAGTTTGAGATAGTTTAATTTACTGTATAAAGAAATATAGTCAAACAAGCAATGAACGTTGCATTTTACATTTGTTTTTCAAATAAATTTAATTTTAATGATTTAAAAGTAATTCTGTTAGTTTACTGCGTCACAATGTAAATAATGGAATAACTTATTTTTCAATTATATACAACATGATTTGTTTGAAGGTAAACACTTATTTTTTCCAAATATATTAACCTTTTTTGAAAACGATTAGTTTTTAAGTTGAATGTTTTTACCTATCAATAGATATTAGGTATATTTTAAAGTGTCTATAAGCTAAATAACTAATTAATTAGGTGTTCGTTTAAAAATCGATTATCAAGTATTGCAGTTCGAGGAAAAATATTTTGTTTTAGAATATGGAACTAAAGATGCATGCTATCATTTGAAAAGGTAAAAATTAAAAAAATATAATGATAAAATAGAAAAATAGAAGGAAAGTATAAGGAACTGATCTGTTATATACTATAGGTGTTGAGTGTATCTCGTCATTGGGGATTAAGTCACTGTAATTAATGTGTTATAAATCATTGCACACGAAAAACGATTCTGAGCGAAGACAATCTGTCAGTCCATATTACTAAAGTATATTTTATGATATTATTATTATTAAAGTTATTTATTTTACTTTTATTACAGTAGGTTAAATTAATTTTTTTCTGGAAAAATTGTATTTGAAAATTTCATTATGTGTATAAGATAATAATAGGTATGCATTAAACTTTAAAGTATCACGAATAATATTTTTAAATTATAACTAAATGACTAAAATTCTTAATCTTCGTTTAAATAACTAGTTTTATCTAAATTTGAACTTAAAATGTCTATAAAAAAATGTGTAACTTTATATTTTACATAATTTATTACTGTAAATTAGTAAATTACTATTACAATGATTATAATTTATATTATACACATTTTTTTTTTTTTTTTTGATAATCTTTAAATACAATTATTAAAATTAAAAATAAAACCAAGTCAAGGTTATCATTTATGACAATATAAAGTAATATAAATTATAATGATGCATTTGCGTGATTGGAAATATTAGAAACTACCTATATATGGTATATTATGTTTTCATCGTGTTATAATAACAAATATCTGCAAAATAGGACTCGAGTCTTGAATTCATATATAACAGATACTTGCAAAAGTCTAAAACAAACTTTGTTGTTATTTTCTGTACTTACCTATATAAAATAACTAAATTAAATCAAATTTTCATCAAAGTTTTATATAGGTACGTAATACCGGTAAAACATGATTGAGCATAAATATAACTTTTTAGCAACACGATTGAACATAGAATATTTAAGGCGACGTTGTCACATTCAATTCAAAATTTTTTAGTTTATTTTCATGTAATAATACACATATTATTTATTATAATAACGAAATTGCACCAACCACGATCTGTGAGCAGTGCTCAGCTTTATAAACAATGTTATCGATTAATAAATTAGTTCCGCAATAAAGCAATAAATATAACTAGTTATATCCATATTATACCTACGTTATAAACATTTAGCACTGGGCAAATATTTAGAATGGGCATTGAGATTTTAAGATATGTAACTTAGAAACTGTTCCCAAATTATCATAAAAATAATTCAGTTTATGATGTAGAAATGTGTTCAAACACCTAGTCCTACACATACGTCATTGTCTTAAAAAAGGTACGTATTTTCTTCTTTTACTGTGGAAGTTACGAATTAGTTTACCGGAAATGGACAAAAAATTAGCCCTTCTAAATGGGTGAGTAAAAATAAGACAATCTTTTGAGATGGAAGTTAGGTTTGGACCATAAAACCATGTTAGTTTTTAACTCATGCTACCATATTTGTCATATTGTAATTATTTAAATTAATATTTTTTGTATAATTTATTTCAAAATTGTAGTAAATGATAACATTGTAGAATTTTGTATGCTCAGTCACGAAGATTTTTTTTTTGTACTTCTATATCTTTTGATACGCCAAAAAATTTGCTCAATCGTGTCGTATAAAAAGGTGTTTAATGGAAAATCGTGTGATAGCCCGTAATACGCTTATTGATACTTTAAATAAAAACAAATAGCAATGTTATTTGTATGTAAAACATTGTAAATAATATTATAATAATAATCAGATTGCAGATAGTTGCCATAGATTTTGCGATATATTTTTAATATTTGTTACAATAGAAAACAATAATAAATAATACTTACTTCTTACTGATGAATTGATCAAAAAAAAAAAAAATGTTACCATCAAAATAATAATAATGTGATGATTTAAATTTAGATAAATACCTACACACACGCGCACACACACACACACACACACACACACACACATATATATAATTCGTTTTAAGTTAAAAACATTACGGCATATAACCATAAATTAATACGCACGGAAATTGTAAGTATTTTCGAAATTTTACATAATATATAGCAGGTATAATATAATAATTCTATAAAAACTATAATCATGACATTTTTTTTACTAAAAAAACTAATTTTATAAATAATCTTAATATAGTATTTATTAGGACATTTATACCGGTACATTTTAGTGATTAATAAATCATTGGATATTTAGTGGTAGTGACGGTGTAGCCAAGGAGAGAGCTAAAATATAATCTTCCTAATCGGCTAGCTCTTTTTTAAATCGGTAATTAATAATTTGGGTAATGGTAGTGTAATTTATTTTAGTTTCCCCAAGTTTTACCACTTTTAAAATAATCACACGTTAATCAACGTTAAGTACGTCTGGTATATCTGTGTATAGGTAATTCATATTCATGATAAATGCTGGAAATAAAGTCACCGGAAAATAAATTGGCGTATGAATAAATAAAAGGCATATGCAAATGTATTGACTTTAATTCCAAAAAAGTTTGCGATGAAATATTGAACTAATAAATATTTCATATCAATTAAATAGATATATCGACAAAATATAATGCTTGACGTTTATTATACTATTCGAATTTATTTATTGCACAATATACGTTTCTTTTTTTTTTTTTTTATTGAAAATAAATACCCTCGGCAGCATGGGCCATTGGGTTTACAGAAAATAAAAACAAAACTAATAACAGAACTTAAAACTTAAAATGATTTACATGTATTGTATATTAAATCTAGTTTAATTATATTTTGGTTAGAAGATTGGCGGCTGTGATGAATTGGATGATGTTTGTTATGGATTGAGGGTGATTGTTAAGTATTTCGGCTGATGATTCAAATAGATTGTATCTTGTTCGGATATTAAGGTATATTAGGCATTCAGTTAGAATGTGGTTGATGGTGACTTGGACACCGCAGGATGTGCATATTGGGGGTTCTTCTTTGGACATTAAGAAGCCGTGGGAGATTTGCGTGTGTCCGATTCTGAGTCTAGTTATTATGACTTCAAATTTTCTGTGAATTTCGATGGGAAATTT
>JACXSJ010000360.1:20349-52548 GCA_014851325.1 Pentalonia nigronervosa
AATAGTGTCTTGTAGGTTGTGATCGGTTATTATCTCGAGCGCTTTTAGAATAGCATATGATTCAGCTGTGAAAACTGAACATACGCTGGGAAGTTTAAATATGAATTCCGCGTTGTTCCAAATTACTGCAGCGCCAACCCCGTCGTGGCTTTTGGAAGCATCCGTGTATATTTTTTCACTTGTGACATTTTGAATTTTGTGGAAGTATTCTTTTTTGAAGATTGAAGAGGGGGTGTCGTTTTTTTTTTAATCAAGAGAGCTCGGTGTTGGTTTCAATTATATTTTTCCATTGGGGGGTCAGAGTAGGTGTAGTAAGTATTTTAGAAATGTCCAGATTGTTCTCTTGGAGTAGTATTGGTAACATATGGAACATTGGTTTGAAGTCGAGAGTAGGAAGGGTACTTGCTAATTTTAATTCATGATTTAAAGTTATTTTGAGTCTTCTTACATTAAGAGGAGGTGTACCGGCAAGATTATAAATACTGGGTATTGGACTTGAACGATATGTACCGATTGACATACAAAGACCTGAGTTGTGGATTGTATCTAATTTCTTTAATATTGATTTATGTGCTGTTGTCCAAATGAAAGATCCGTAGTCGAGTTTAGAAAGTATGAGTGACTTGTATACTGTTAATAGAACCTGAATTTTGGAACCCCAAGATGAATATACGTTTCTTATTTTTGCAGCTTTACATCAATTATTGTACAGAGGTAGCAAAATGATGACATAATGTAACCTATATATAAATATACATATACATAAATAAATTGTTCATACATATTTTTAAGTATGTTTGAACAATTATAAATGTATGTGTTCTTTAAAGATGGTGTAATTTTATTAAAGATAGACATAAATATACTTATATTAATTGTCCATTTTAATATTAATGTAAACATTACTTACGACGATCTACCATTCAGCCGTAGTTTAATTTTGTATACAATTCTAATAATAATATATGGTACAATTTTTTTTTTGTGTGTTATTGAGGTTTTGTTTTATATACAATTTACACGTATAAACTTTTTCGTAAGTATTGACGTATAAGATTATAGTATATTGTAATTATGCATTTAAAATAAAAATTACAATCAATGATTCAAGTACATATCTATACAATTATAATCAAATACCAAACTACCAATTACCCAACTATTCAATTGAAGTTTCCAAAACTGATTTGTGTAACTTTTAAAGCACTCAAATACCCGAAAAAGGCTATGTAAACATATGTAAGTTTTTATCATATTTTTGAGAGTATATTAAATCTATCATGCTATCCATATTTTAGATTCTGAGCGGAGCGAGGAATATATTGATTTTATAATGATGTGTGTTTTTTTTGTCTGTCACCACGTTTAAAGAAAATAAAGTGCCCTAATTTTCTTCATCAGCATCTTTTCCGGTAGAAAAGTAAATCTAGTTGATACTTTGGGCGGTCAAAAGTAAAAAAATTTCCATAGTTTTCAAACGCACTAGGAAAAAAATATTAAGGAAAAACGAGAATTTTTTCGCAAAGCAAATTTTTAAAAAAATTTATTTTCATTTTTAATGTAATAAAAGAAATAATGACTGTAAATACATTAAATTTTCACTGAATTTTTATATAAGCATTTTTTATACACTATACAATTTTCAAATTATTTTGACTTTTTTTCGAATTATAAGTATAATAAATTTTCGATTTTTTTTAATTTTTATTTTTTAATTATTGCCGATAAAATTTTTTTCAGTGAGTCAAAAAACTTGAAAATGTAATACAATATTCTTCATAATATGTTGTAAATGAAATTTAAAAAAAAAGTCGAGCGTAAGTCTTTAATAGTTTTTTATAGGCGTCTAAAGTTGAAATGTCAAGAAAATACATAAAAAATCACTAAAATTTGAATTTTTTTTTTAATTAGGATATTTATAAAAAATTTTCTATTGAAATAAAAAATTTTAAAATTCAAGATAAGATTCTCTATAAGTTTTTCTATCTTTCTGAAAAGGAAAATGTTTATTGGAAAGTTAAACTAATTTTTTATGAGCGATTGAAATTAGACATTGGATATTCACCTGTTTTCTCCGGGAACGATTTTCTTATTTTGATGTAATACAAAAAGGAATAACAATAGACATTTGAAAATTTCACCAAATGTTTAAATTACTATCTTCTATACATCAAAAAAATTTTAAAATATTTTTACAATTTTTGAGCTAATTATAAGAAATTTTTTTTCTTTAAATATTGATAAAAAATTTCCTTGGGTCAAATTTTTTGAAAATTGAATACAAGATTTTTCATAAAATGTTAAATAGTAGATCACAAATAATAAAAATATATAGGCACAATTTTCTTCAAGCATTTTTTTAAACTTCAAATTTTGATCGAAATTCATCATTGAACATTCGCAAATTGTTTTTTTGTTAAAAATTTATAAAATGTTAAGTTTTTATAGCTAAGGATTGAAAATTTAAAACAAGGTTTTTCATAAGTAGTTTATACTGTAATCAAAAAATCAAAAATTATATTACAAAAATAATTTTTTATGGACATTTTAAGTTCAAATTAGCACGAAATTAGATTTTTAAATGAAGAATGACAATGTTAATTATTTTGCTGTAATTTAAAGATATTTTTTGTGAGTAATTGAAACTTTTAAAATATATTATGATTTTTTTTACACTCAATGACATTTTCAAATGCAATGTTTTCTGCAAAAATTAATTCAATCTACTGTATTCTTAATAGTAAAATGAATTATTTTAATAGCAATAATAACATAGAATACACTTAGTTATATAAGCTGACAGACCGTCTTCGTTTAAAATCGTTTTTCGTATACAATGATATATATCATTGAATATAAATTTAACACATCTACGAAAGTGACCCACTCGATATCTACTGTACAGCAGATCAGTACTCACTTGTCGACCTTTTTATAATTGAGAAAACAAATCAATCAAAATATGAAGAGCACATCTTGAAAATAACAGTTTTCTTTAAAAAGTTTTATAATCCAAAGTTAATCTCGTCTATGATATATTCATTATTTAAAAACAAAATATGTACTTTTATAAATTAAATCATGGTAGCCAGGTTCAATTTGAATCATTAATTTGAAAAACAACGTTTTATTTATTTTAATACTCGCTTAAATAAACAGTATCTATTAAAATGTCGATACTTATCCCTAAAAATATAATTTTTTTAATCATTGATTATTTTGTATCAAATCTATTTTTTCAAATGTGCAATAATAATTATAACCACATTTTCATATCATTTTTTATTAGCAAATTAAAAAGGGGGGGGGAGTAACTACTCTGATGTGCAGTAGTTGTCGAGTGTATTTCGGTTTTCGACATTAACACATGTTACTATAACATAAGTATTAAATTTGAATTCAGTGATAAATCATTGAATTATATGAAAAACAATTTAAGTGAAGACAGGGCGAAGATAACTTGAGTTATCTCTTTGACCAAGCCTAAACATTTATACCAACACTTAAAAAAATTCTTGCTTTTTATGTCTATTAATAGCTTGAATTGAATTTAAATATTTTGAAAATTTCATTGAGTACCTATAGAAAATTAAAATTTAAGTAATAGTAGAGTATTTCAAGTTTCAAGGATTAATACTTTTTGAATTGCAACAAAAAACTAAAATTGTGATGAAGATCGTTAAATTTAAAATTTAAACGCCCATAAGACTTGTTTATAGAATTACGTTCAACATTTATTTTGAAGTCCACTAATAAAAATGTAGGGTTCAAAACCTTGAATTCAATTTTTAAATCTTAAATTCTTATGTATGGATATTAAAAATTTTACTATTGTAAACATTTGATGAATATTTCAAGTAAGTATCTATACAGTTATCCTTTTTTGTATTACAAAAAAATAAGAAAATCATGTAATGGTATTACATAAAAAATAAAGCATGTTTCTTTTTTAAATTTAGTATAAATTATTTAATTGCAATTTCGCTATGACTAATGACTATATAGTATAGATAGGACAGTGTGTTATTTGATATAGGTAACACGAAATATTACGACCACATGAAAGCATTTTATTCGAGGTTTTTTTACTGCATAAAATTATCTTGTTAAAAATTGAAATGTGTAACTTAATATAATGTAAGTCCAATATAAATACTACTCTATAAACAATAAGTATAAGCTATAATAACCTTGTAGTTAATGCTGAAATAATATTTAAAAAAAGGATTCAAGTAGATTAAGACATAACATTTTTTTTTAAAAATTGAAATTTAGAAAAAAAAATAATTTTCGTATTGCGCAACAAAACAAAAGATTTTGAATTAGACCTCTCTGCTCTTTCTAAGTTTAAATTTTAAATAGAATTAGTAAAAATAAGTCAAAATTTATTAAAATTTTAATTTTATTCGAATTCCAACTCAAAAAGAGAGAAGGGGAGAGGAGTTATTCAAAAAAGTTTTGTTTTTCTGAGTATGCACGGACAATTTAGAAAAAAAAATAAATGTAACATATCCAGTAAAAAAAATTCATAAGAGTTTCAGGGTTATGCGTTTGAAATATTGTATGTTATCTTTATCGTAGAACACTTAACATACTGTATAGTGTTATTCTATATAGTAGCCAGTACCCAGTAGGCACCTAATACTTATTTATGCCAACAATATTATAATACCGATAATAATATTGTAATAGTAAAAGTAAAGTAATATTAAAATGTATAAATTGTAACTAATTATATTATATATAGTTGACATTTTCTAAAATTACTTCTATAGTATATATCGTAATAGTGATAATGCATTACAATGTTTACAATACTTGGATTTCTGCGCGTACCCAATAAATATTGATAAAAAAAAAATATTTCGTATTTACTTACGAACGCAAATATTTGCGATGTTTAACACACTGCAGCAGTCAACAGATACGTTATACTGGTATACGTGAGATGCAAAAGTTTCATCAGTCATCAGTTCAATGCTGTACCCAAACGCGAATGTTGGGATTTCATGAAAACTTTTCACGCCATTTAAATCGAATATTTATTTTAGTAAGTTTCAAACGGAACAATATTGTTTTGACATTAATTGTGGCACGACACACTGCAGGACATGGTTAATCGTATAATTTAACAAATTAATAAAATTTGGACTAAAGTATTATTGATTTCTGATCTACTTCAATATAAATAAATCGGGTATAAAAATAATAAAATATATTCAGCAAATAAAGGTTAGTTTTATTTCATTTGTATTCTCAGTATAGATTATAATAAGTTTAAACTATTACATAAAATATTTTGTTTTATGTTATTAAATTATGTCCAAAATCAGAATGTTTTAGAAAAGGTACCACACTAGTATTTGATAGTTTAAGTAGGTAGGTAACTAAAATATTTGATACAATGAAACGCAATGAGTGGTAGGCTGCAAATAAAATAATTCTGCAAGTTTAAAGCCTTCATATTTTTTGAATGAAATATTTATTATATTTTACCTACTTTTTAAAACCAAAAAGCTGTTATAAAAACATAACAGTAAAAGTATCATGAGCAAATCGATTATTTTAATTTATTATGTATATCTAACTATGGTTTAAATTATATATGGTATATCTGAAGTAGAAATAGCCTAAAAACTAAAAACTGACAAAATCAGTGGGGTGGTGTTCATGTTCTATGGCCTATGGGCCATCATATTAATAAAAGATAGTCAAGTCAACGATACCTATTTAATTAGGCACCCGTTTCGTCCATCTTGGTATAGGTGCAGGATATAGTTGTAATGCTTAAATGTGCTTTGTCCTTACCTATTATTATTTTTTACGTGGTAAATATCGTATTCGAGAAACGATTTTTATCGGAAATGCAAAATTATACCTATAGCTTTAAAATAGAAAAAAAATCTTTCTATAAGTAATAAAATATTGTATAATGTAGGTATGGTTATTGTTTTATAATTCTTTAATTAATTAAAATATTTACGACAGATTATTAAATTAAAAAAGCCATAAGGCTACAATGCTACATCATAGATAATCTTCTTGTCGTCAAATTAGAAAATAATACATCAATTATATTGGTACCTACTACCTACCTAATTACATTTATCTATCGCCCGCAGTGTTGGTCCTGTGAAAATAGATTTGCTATATTCTGCGTACTTATACCTAACCTGATCGACAACAATTTATCAACGTGTAACTTTTTTGCATTTAATTTTAAAAAAAACTTATCAGGATAAAGTTATAGAAACCGGGACTCTTCTCGATCGCTTACCTCGTAGTGAAAACTATAACATAGTATAGTTTATTATAATCTTAATGATATTTTATTATATCGAAGCATTAAGTTATCAAATTATTTAGGAAACGATTTTTAACGTCAATGCTATATATATTTATATATATATAAATATACTATTGTAGGTACTATAGTTTTATGCCGGGTTGCATGAATAATCACTTAACATTTAACGAACCAATAGTAAGCTAATTGTTCCTTAAATATGATTTAGTGGCCCACGATTGGTCCATTACATTTTATTCAACCATTAAATTAGTAATTTTTTCATGCAACTCGGTATTAGTCTTTTAAATTTATAGCGGATTGATGAATATATTGATTTTAAAATGACATAGGTACTTTTGAGAGGTATTGAAGATTCTCAGAACTTTTCAAAATAATTTGAAAAACACGAATTTTACCTAAAATTTTTTTATTTCTTAAAAAAAAATGACTGTAGAGATTTGAAACTTTTATCAAATATTAATATTAGCACTTATTAGACATGACACCATTTTTAAAATATTTTGGCTGTTTAGTAATATTTTTAGATATTTAAAATTGCTGACTTTTTAAAATTTAAAATTTTAGATTTAAGTATGATAAAATTGTAGTTTTTGGTTAAAAAAACTTGAAAACATAATACAAGATTCCTCATAAGTTGTTCTTATCGCATATAGAAAAATCAAAAATATACATAGTCATATTTTTTATTAGCATATAGTTAGAATTTTTAAAAAATTCATCAAAACTATGAATATTTTGAAATTTCTTTTTAGTTGAAAATTTAAGTTCCTAATATTTATTGATACATATTTATTATTTACTTATTATATTTAGATACATAATATATAAACGTTAATAAGTATATTGTATTTTCTAAAAATACCAATTTTTTTTATTTTAAAATATTTTAAGGTTTGTTTTTAGACACTAAAATATATGCGATGACGTAAATGAATTGTGTCTTGGCTTGTAAATAAACAGTTGATGTTCTGAAAAACATATTGATATGACCACGTAAGACATGAATGCCTAACGAGTAGAGCCATTGGGCAAAGAATAAATAATAAAATAAATCGATTTTATTCGTAAACCTTATTTTTAATTTTAGACACGTTCTATTTTCTTTATTAAATTGCCAGTTTGTGTGAACATTACGAACCCGTAAATTTGTTATAAGACGTTTGGAATCTTATATTTTTATACTATATTTATAAGCAATATAATATTGCGAATAATATAGAAATAATATTTTATGTTGGACGAAATATTATATTAGTTAATAAATATAAAACTATAAAAGTATAAATTATTTAATTCCTTATTTATAGTAGGTACAAACCTGACAAATATACAATATAAATAAAAGGTGGGTAAGTGGGTAACGGTCTGCTATACATACGGTGTCGTGTGAGTATTGTTATGAATGTATTAAATTTGAATTCAATAATATTATATTATTGTACCTACACGAAAAACGATTTTAAGCAAAGACGGTATGTCAGCTCATATTACTATAATAAATTATTGTATTTTTAATATATTATGATATTACTGCTGTTAAAGTAATTTATTTTACTATTAGTAATATACAGTAGGTTGAACTAATTTTTTCCGAAAAATTTCATTTGAAATTGTTATTTTGTGTGTATAAAATGTAATAATAAATTTTAAAAGATTCAAGTACATACAATTAATATTTTTAAATGACAACAAATAACTAAAATCGTTATTCTTTCTTTAAATATCTAATTTCACCCAAATTTGAACTTAAAATATTTATAAAAAACAATCTATACATATTTTATATGGTATTCAAACAATTTATGAGGAACCTTGAATTAGATTTTTAAACATTCTGACCTAGCAAAAATCAAAATTTAGTTTATTTATTTTTTATTTTTATTGGTTATTTTGAAAAATACTGGGAATATTCAATTTTTGTCCTTTTAAAAGTATCTACTTGATCCAATTTTCTTTTAGAAATTCCCCTCAAAGTTGAAAATCAAATCATTTTTTCTACCATATATTGTGTACAAAGTATAGATACATAAAAAAAAATCACTCATCATTGTAAAATACTAAAATTAATACATTCATCACGCTCCGCTCAAAATCTAAGACTTTTTTGAACAAAATTGTACTAAGTATTTTTTACATAAATAATTGGTATCAGCTAGTTGATATTTATAAGATGAATCTTTACTAATACGACAGCTACTTTCACATTAATTTATCTTAGTATTTTATAATATGCAACAAGTGGTATAACGAAACCCGGGTCATATAAAATCATATTCATACGTATTAAAGATTAATAATTAATAACTACTAAAATTAAAATCAATATTCAAATCAATTAAATCTTATCTTATTATAGTTTAATACAGACACTATTCTCATTTAAAATTTTTGATAACTTTCATCAATACAATTATACAATGCGTTTAATATGAAAAGAAGTAGGTACAGGCATTTAAGTAGGCAGGTATTATGTGATATTAAATAAATTAGATAAGTACAACGTAATTAATTAAAATATTAACTATTATTTATAATACCAACTTATAAAATTAACCCATAATAGTATTTAAAGTATAATTCTTAGGATATCAACTACTCAATACCTATAAGGTTTGTCAATAATTAAGTATTTACATGCATGTAAATGTTTTATTATTATTTTATTAAATATTGTTTTTTTTCTAATTTTTAATGCTGAATATAGTCTAATATTTGTATAATATATGTTACGAAATCTGTAAGCTTTGAAGTATAGCGCACAGTGCATATGTAATATATATATGTCATATATATTATATAAGATGAGTAGGTTAGGATAACTATAATAATAAGGTAATCCTTAGCTGTAATAAAATATTTATATATATTGTATTTCAAACAATATAAAGAAAAAAAAATTATTAAAAAAAATATTTATGTTATTTTATACTCGTAAATCAGAGATTCTCACGACATACCTACATTAAACATTTTTTAATCTGAAGATATTTTCAATAGTCAATTTATTTATATATTTTGTTTATTAAAAACATAAGTAAATGTAAATGCATAACCTGTCAACATTCTGGGAGTTAGGTATATTTTATATTTTGAATTTAAATATTTATATGAAGTTGAAACTTTTAAAACTATATTCAAATCACTATTTAAAATTAATTGGTACAATATAATTGAGCATTGAATTATTAAACATAGGTGCCTGTAACATCGGTATTATAATCATTTTTTATTCAACTGTTCATTCTGTACATGACTTGATGAAATTTTTTTTTTTTGATCGTCATGATAAATATACTTATACAGTTTAAATAAATTAGTAATTACGCATTACAGGTTACAAGTCGTCATCAGTACCGAAACTATAGTAAACTATCTATTTATTATGTCATCTAGTAAACAACAGACGTCATGTTATTCTGTATTTATATGGATAATTAATAGGTATCTACTACCCGACTACCCATATGATTATCGAATAATTTATTATAAATGTGCGAATGCATAATTTTCACACATACATATAATACATATTATACTACAGGGTGATTCATTATAAGTATATAATATATATTATATAGTATAATATTGTTAATATTATTAGTATATATTCATTATTTATTATGGGCTCTACCATATTATTCTATACCATTTAATGAGTGTCTGTTGGACATAAAAGTGCACAGACTATTTTTTTTAAAATAAAAATCACCCTTTTGACATTGTTAATTAGATGGCTATTTTTGAAATATAGTTTTATGAATGTATCTAAAATCTAAATAAAAATTCAAACACATATAGTTTTTAAATTATTTAACTTCTTATTAATTAAGAATACCCAGTAAGTTCATGATAAATTATATTAGGTTTGGAAGATATGAGGCTATGATGATTTGAAAATTGTAGCAAATAGTAATTAATATTATATCTATTATATATATATATATATATATATTTATTAATATCTATCAACATTTTACAATTTGTTGTAAAAATCGTCCAGAATATTATATTTAATAAATACTAGATCTGATAGTACATTTAATTTACATTATTTTATAATCATTTTTATACATCATTAGTACCTATCTACACTTTAATAATTCAGAAATTATTCGTTTGCATTTTGATTTAGATACATTGATATTTTTAAAAAAAGTACAGTAGAAAATGTTGGTTTTTATTTGAAAAAAAAGAAGTGTGGAACACCACAGGATAATCTTTAAATGGTATAAAAAATCTAAGTATTTAAAATTATGGTCCTTAAAGTTTAAGTTCAGGTACTCAGTACTCACAAATTCCAAAAATCAGAATTTAAATACATTTATTCTTAAAGAGGAAAGTGATCATCATGCACTTAACGGATCACTCTGTATAATGAATTTATATACGATTTAACCCAATTTTTGACCAGTGGCCTCAAGATTGCTAGAACTACGCAAATAGGTATTATTGTTGACGAAAAATAATACCGTCGTATCGGCGGGTCATTCATGTATTCACCTACACGCATAATTATAAATTGTAATACTATATGCTACTATATGGTAGGTATTTGTTTTAAAACAACAACAAAAACAACCGGATTAGATAACAAATAGTTAATACCTATTTGTGTGCGCGTGTATACAACATAAATTCGCACGTCTTATTGAAATTTACATAATATATGATCAAAGTCCGTTTATCCGATGACACCGTAATTTTGATGTGCTCTTGTTATTATTACATATTCTACTTGCAATCGCAGAGAACATATAACTCACGGTGTAATCTTCCACAAAATAAAATAATAATGTATTGTTTCGTGTGAAATGTATATTATATAATATGTTGTGATTATTTTTATTTTTTTATTACGATATCACGCAGTTATTTTTTGAGGCTAACTGATAATTCTTTTGTTACAGTGACGGACCACACAAACCTGAAACATCATTATTACATACATATCGACAACGGTACTGGCCTGCATGCAACGCGACTCTATGACTACTGTACAAGGTATGATTATAATATTATGTAAATATATTATTATAGAAAAAAAATATATTTTCCAAGTATTTTTATCTGTGACAATGCAATAATAATAAATGTTTATACATATTTCGCGAGTAATAGTGTAACGCGTATGGTGTAGTGTAAATATAATAATATATATTATTTTATACATAATATCGTTGTGTAAAACGTGCACGATACATACATAACATTATAATAATGTTAATATACATGTAATGCTATTATATTATATATTGATGTCAACGGTTATTTTGTTGGCGAGATCGCCGCGACCCACTTGAATATAGTTATTTGCAACGGAAACAATTATTTGAACATATATAGGTATTTATAATGGTAGGTTAGGGTAAGAATATATCTTGCAAAATTCGATTTAAAACGCGATTAGGTTTTAACGCCGCGTTCATGTATACCTATTATCTATACGTAACCATCGTGTGAACAAACACGAAATAGACTTCTCTTTGGCAAAATATTTTATTATATACCTCTCACATAATTTATATCATGTGGGTATTTGATATATATATATAGGTGTCCAAATACATTAGTATATTGTATATACTATATTATTATACTATACTACTATTATATTTATACATACAATATACGTGAACGCGAGTATTTGGCTCGGGAAACGACTTCAGTGTGATGTAAATAATATTATAAAATTAATTTTCTGTAACATGCTGTTGTATATGGACGTAAACGGTATCTTCCTATATACTTAACATTATGCGCAGACAATAGTGATATAAGAAGTATCTATATTATATATTAGTATACACCCACGTGGTGGATTTAATTCCGGCCACGATATATTATACCGTTATATATTATCATTATATGAAAGAAATTATTTATTTAACCATAAATTATAATACCATATTACCATTTATATATAATTATTAATTATTAAGTACCTGTTAATAGCATTTTAAATATTAAGAGTAATTTCAAATTTGTAATAGTTAAACAACTTATCCATGATTAAAACAATTTATTGCATGGTATGCTTTATACAATTGGTAATAGATAATATTAAATTATCATACAACAAATCCATGAATAATATTAGGTAAGTACATCTATCGCGTCATATTGACGTATAAGTTATACCTAACAATATAGATAAACTATAGATTTAGGGTAACTACGTCATAACACCATAATACTAATTATCAATTATAATAGATATTAATAACTGATAAACGGATAAATTGCTGCTAACGTCAATAAAACTAAACCAAAAAAGCGAAAACTATAGTAGATACCTCCTATTTTATTATTGTTATTTGATATTCACAGTACCCTGTGAAAAATTCAGCTTCGACAATCGGCCAATTAGCGTTATTTAACATTTCCTTAAAATATTAATGTTAGGTTGGTTTTTCTGATTCTTTAAAAGGCTATATCTTTTTTTTTATACTTAATATTTTATAAAACCCTGATGAAATTTCTTCTAAAATATTGTTTTCTTTTATTTTTATAATAGGTGTTTTTAATAGGTGGAGCTCTAAAGCCATTTAGGAATATTTCATTTTAAATTCACACGAACATATGTTTTTAATACATACTTAAAAATGCTAGTGCGACGTCATCAGGATATGAAAGTTATGATTAGACATTAAGAAATAAAATCAATAAAACAAACTTAAGATTAAAGCATATATTAATTAGTTATATATATTTACAATAAGATTGATTGTTTGTATAACATTATTGACAACTATAAATTATAATAACATTGATGTAATAATGATTGATATAGCCATGATTTATTCGTATCTATAGTTTGCCAAGTGTTTATTATTATTGTTTGTATTACCTTTTAATAATATTCTGAGTACTTGGTTTTGTTTATAGAACTAGATGATATTACTTTCGTTCTCGGATATCGGATAGAGGGCTTAAACTTTCTGGCTTCTGCAATAAGCAATAAGCTGATACTTATTTTGAGTTCTTTAAATTTTATGCATTTATTAAATACGTTTTTATTGTTTGCTTTCGTAATCTTGCTAACATTTTATATTTAAATATATATATTTTGACATTTTTAAATAAATCTGTATTTATTTATTAAATATAGAATCTTTAATCTGCATTGATATTTAACGCTAAATGAGAAGAATTATTATCTAATTAATAATACTTTTTCACTAGTCATAATTCATAACTAATTACATGCAATATATACATCTTTTTAATATTAAATGACCTTAAAATAATTATTTATCATTGTTTATTTTATTGATAGTAAAATGACGAAAAACTAAGATAGCATGACGCATGCAATGTATTCGAAGCAGCGTGTATTATACATTATATTCGTTACGGCCATTATTACATTTATGATTTTTTTTTAGGATTTTTAGTACGAATTTATCAAAGTAAAATTATCTATTCCACCTCGATCATAATAGTTGCCAATTCATGCATGCAGGGTCACTATTGTTGGTTCTCTGTTGTTAACCTACATCGAAATATTATTATTTTTAGTCATTATGTATATTTTTTATTATATATATATATATATATAGATACACACAAACATAATTATCGTTATCTGTGTAGAAACGTTTGTACACATTATAACATAATATCCAACAATAGTCCGTTACAGAAGGTTTACGTATAATTATTAAAATATACATTATATATGATATAGATACCTATTACATAAATCAGAATATTATTATATACCTACCTACCTAATATATTATGAACGCTTGTGGTTAAAATTTTTTCGCTAGAGGTAATGCTGATGACTAATGTTAGAAGTAATAATTATTTTAAGTGGCCACATATATTTTTTTACGATAAAATTACGCTGTTTAGTGTATACTCGCATACCTATATAGCCTAAAATCACCTTGCCCCAAGCGCCCCTACAACATGCGTGACGTGAACACTGCACACATAGGCGGCTATATATGTATAAAAAAAACAACAGGTCATTCATTGGCGGCGGGACTTCCATATTATATAATAATAAAATATTATAATTTATAATATAATTAATTATTATTTTGGAATAGACCGGTGTGGACACAATCGCATTCGTATGCTATTAATTTAATATTGTATTAATGATTATAATAATACACCGTTGACGCAAATTATCTACCATGGTAATGCGTGTATGCGATGTAAACTCATATATACACATGTGTACGCATGTGCATATTTTATGGTGGCATTCTGGGCGTCAATCATCCGGACGTCTCTAGTCTCTTGCTCCTATATATATATATACGCACTGTTATTTGCATAATGCTAATCATTTAACTTAAAACGTTTAATAAACACATTTAAATATTAAACACGGCTATAATAAGGTATTGGGCATATATTATAATATTATCGTCGTGTATACATGTATACTTTATATACCACTGGTCGACGGCTACCCATCACAAAGTCGCATAAACTTCGTGTGTTAACTAATTATTTTGTTATTATTATTGCATTGTGGTTAAATAGGATAATATATATGATAGAGACCGAATATTTTTCCATTAGAGAGATACACGTATTATACCACCGTATTTTACACCGTACACGTACTGTTGTATTGATTATCATAAAATTATAATTTAACAATGTTTTCAATTTTTGATGTACGATAATAAAATTACAATAGGTATATTTTTAAAGTGCTATTTTAATATATATAAAAAAAAATTAAGGTACAACAGTAATAATTGTTTTAATTGTAATTTTAAGTTCCTACATACCTATGTCCTCCAATAATATATCTTGAAAATAAATTGCTACGCTATGCATAGTTATTATTACGCAATATGTTCTAATAATTATTAAAAAAACGCTTTTTTTTTGTATGTTACAGCTACTTCGATAACGGGTTGGAAACCATCTACAGTAGATGTAGTTGCTAGCTGTAGGTTAACGAGTAGCATTACCGCCTCCACAGATGCAATCAGGTAGGTACTTACACAGTTACACACTATTAAACATCATACACTTCATAATGTCTTATATAGTTGTATAATATACAACTATATAAGACTATATATTATATATTACATAGTAAGTGTTTGTGCCTCAATGTCATTTGATTTTTTTTTTCGTAGCACATCACTGCGTCTACGTGTATGCAAGACGGCGTCTTTATAATATATTATTATGTTGATTTTGTTCTAAGTAGAAATTGTTGGGTCATTGGGTGAACGGACGGTAGTACTTTGTATAATACATTTTAATATATTGACAATTTTAATTCATCAAAACCAGTAATACGTGTATTATTAACACTTTACTAAAACGTGTTTACGAGAAAGTTATTATGCAAAGACACGCTTAATATTTCTGACGTATAATTTTTTTTAGAATTTCTATATGAATATAATATATCTAATATTATAATAGTAAAAAAATATCGTTTAATCTGTATGTCGTAAGTAGCTTTAGTAACTTAGTATCTTTAAACAAAAATATCGACCTTAAATCTGAAACTATTTTGATATAATATATATTTATGTAAAAATACTATTGTACTTATGCATTATAATTAATTAGTCTCAGTAGCTGCAAAATTAAGTCAAGGGGAGAGGGATGGTGATTTTTGTCTTGGTTCAAAATGTAATATTATTATCCCTTAGGAAAACCGACATCTCATCAGCATCTGATATTGTCTTACAAACGTACAACAAATATGAAATAACGTAGGAACTAAATATTTGTTAAGCTTAACCAATTGTATACAGTCGTGTTTTATGTTTTAAATTAATTTGTTATTTAACCTAAAGAGTAAGAACATCATTTGTGTTTGTATGTTGGACTTTTACGATATTTTAATTTTTAAGTAATTTACATGAATAGGTAAATACTTATGCAAATAATTATAATTTAATTCGGGTGATATGATGTCCTCTAAAATATATTATCAGTGGAAAGAAAAATATTGAATCAACCCAAAGGTAGTTACCCCATAACCCCTGCCACCCTTGTATCCATCACTAATTATACTAATCAGGTAAGTATATAATAATATTAATACTATACTTTTTATATTAGGCGCATAAGTGGGTATTAGGAGGAGGCTTACGGAACCAAAGCCGCATAAAAATTCAAATAAATAATAATACCTCTTTCACATGTTTAAAATAAATTTATATCAAATTATTACTTTAGATTTTGAGTAAAGATTTGTTGATTTCACAACGATATTTATTTGTTTTTATTTTTTACACGTTTTTAAGTAGATAGTTACCTGATTCAAAAAATTAATCTATACCTCTTTTTAGATAAAAATTCTCTCAAGTTTGGTAGGTAGTAAAGTTTTTTTTAACATTTTAGGAAATACTGTCGAAAATTGGACTATTTTTTATTTATTTAGAGCTGTTGTCCTAAATAATTAAAGACAGTAAGTTTCTCGAATCATGAAATTAGTTTCAATTATTTAGTCGTAACTTTAAAAATAATAATCTATATTTTATATAGACTTGCAACTTTAACACTTGTCTACAAATTTCTTTGAAATATTGAATAAATACAAACATTACATATAAAATATAATTGTACATATTTAAGTCAATATTTATAAAACTTAAAACATATAAACATCATAGAGAATTATGTGATGAATCTTTTGGTAAAAGGACATATTTTATTAAATTTTAATTAAATGTTTCAAAGTTTGATGTCAGATGGAATGTCAGGGCCCCAACAAATTTGTTTGCTACCAAATACTTAAACATCTCCCCAAATATTTTACAGGATCTTCACCTTTGTATTTAGATATAGGATTTTTCTGTTTTTTTTTTCACTATAATCGTAATAAAAATTAACAAATATTGTAATATTAGTTGTCTCTTTAATCATTTACAATTCTTTGGATCAAAATTCCAGTCGCTACTCACTACAGTACACGTTACATTGTCGCTACAATATCGATCTCTTAATTATGGAAATCATGTATTTCCTATGACACAAATGTACACAAACTAAAGTATCCAAATTCAAATGCCACCGGCAACTGTTAGTTTTAGATTCTTAATGAAGGTTTTACAATGATGAGTATTTTTATTTTTTTTCTGTTATTACGTTTTTTAAATTGAATATTTAATGTTCAAACGAAAGTTAACAGTTTTCCTTTATATACTTTTAGTTACTTTGTTAAAATTCATAAAATATTAATCATAGACTTGAAACTTTTTTTTGCGTTTATTATTATTTTCTGTAGACAATGCGATTTTTAAAATAATTAGACTAATTTTAAGCTATTTATTTCACGAACCTATTCACATCATTCTATACGGTACATCGGCATTGACTTATAAGTTATATGTATATTTGATGTTTTTGGCAAAAATTGGTTCAATCTACTGAATTAACTATTAATATTAAATACTCATAACAACATAAATATAATTTAACATAAACTTTCTTTGAAATAGATGCTGTGATTTGCGATACACCCGTCTCTTTCGCTTAAAATTGTTTCATTGAATTCGAATTTAACACATCCACTACAACAGTTACAAATAATATATAGTTACAGTTATAGAGTTGTCTTTACTTAATGGTGAGGTACACTTGAAACCTACTATAAAGCGGCTTAACGAGTTTTATTTTTATTAATAAATATGACGTGTGCGTCGGTTCTCCCTTTCTTCTACGCGACTCACCCGGAGTATACTATCGCTTCTCACCACCCCGTGTATCTGCATTATATTATTATCGTTGTACTGACATGCGCATAAAGGCTTATAAGGGTAGTGACTACTATACAACTCATCGTTAAGGCAGCGCACACAACACAGTACCGTTTCGTTGTCTGAAGCGTAACGTTGTGCCAGAATCCACAATGTGATAACGTCCGAATTTTTTCGATCCGATTCTGAAATCAATTTAAATGCAAAACTACATCGTATGTAAGTCTTATTGTATGACTACCACATAATCTTGATCGACTCGTCGATTTGGCTTGATTTATTTGAATTAATACGACTGTGCCACGCATAATATAATATCTACCTACTACGCTAAGCGTTTCCGTAAGAAATCGACGTGTAGAAATAGAAAACTTGTATGAACTTCATCGACATCGATCGACAATCGGTTTAAAAGTGTTTTGACAGTCAAACAATCGCATGCACCTTCTTACATTAGTATGTGACTATCGCACATGTCCATTTGGCTTCCAACTATCAAAACGGGCATTATAGCGTCACGCCTCATCAGCGCCCAAATAACGTAAGTGAAAACCATTGTCGTGTGCATTTTATATATTTTATACTATATAGCCATTTGAGATGATGCGTTTGTTCGGTAAGACTAATGTAAGTTACAAATAACAATAAATTATCATATGTTTAGCAATTAAAATAGAGAATGGAAACTTGTTTTAATTTTTTTTTTTTTTTGTAATGTACCTATTTGAGTAACTTACCTACTCAACATTATAAATCGACTTCTCGTCATTAAATTACTCACAAATGACAATAAACATGATATTATATCATTATATGCGAGACAGAAATTGAACGTGACTCGCGTGCCATAAAGTGTATAATCTATATTATACTTGTACGGTTATATGCGTTACCTTTACAAAGGGTTATACTCGGGGAAATCAAAAATTAGCGTGACTGCATTAAGTAAAAGCCTAATAATATACTGTAATTATATATGGTATCAATAAATAAGTCTTCTTTATAATAGGAATTATAAATTATGGATCTATTGATTCTGAATATTTGAAATATTTTATGTTCGAGAGAATGCCGCATTAATATATCCTATTGTGTGTATAATATACTATTATAGTATTAGTACGAGTATATAACGGTATTTAGTTCTTATTTGTATATACATAATATAATACATGTTATTAATATTATTCAAAATTAAATATATTTTATAATTTTATAGTTTGATACATTAATAAAACAAAATATATAATATCTGATATTATTTAGACTAAATATTCATTGTACATTATTTATTGAACAACTAGTTTTTATAATAAGAAATGGGTTGTAGATACTGGATAATAGATCAAATTTAACCTGTATGGACTTAAAACACAAGACATTTTAAATTAAATCTCTGAATTAAATCACATTTAATACAAAATTAATTAAGTACCCAAACAGGGTTATTTGTCAATTTTATTTAAATATAGAATAATATTTTTTTATTTTAACTTTAAATATCTTTCATTAAATGCATGAACCTACACGGATATTACATATGTATCTTATAAATTATGATGAATTGGTGGTTCATTAAACTATAATTTGATATCTATATTTACATCATAATAAGATATCGGGCATGAAAAAAATTATAGGAATATTATAATATTCAATCGTACAATATATGTAGTTCTAGACAAATTGAATAAGTAACATTATAAACGTACATATACCTATGCACATATTATATTAATACCTACTGCAGACGTCCTTTATACGCTACCTTTTCAAATACAAATTGGTGAGTTATACAATCTCATTCTATAATGATAATATTTTTTTTTAATAAATGTTCAATATATCTACATATATTTTAATTGTATATTGTATCTTAGAGACTAGAGTAATTTATATACTATAAAGAGTATGGTCGATGCTTAGGCTACACTTCCGATTGGCACCCATTGTCCCTCTCCCCTTAATCCTATAGACTTTTGGTCTTATATCGATTAGGTATTCTTGTATATCAAACTATCAAAGTCTTCTTTTGTGATCGATACGAATAGCACAACTAATTTTCCATGTTATCTGCTGCTTGTGCTTATTCCATGATCTGTAGAGTCTACAGTGTAAACTTTGGTCTAATATTTATGTACTTATTTTTTCTCGTTTATTAAGTATTCAGTTCATATATAAATAGTTATTTATTTGTGTAGACGCGCGTATTGGCGATAAACCGTGATAAGCTGTAACGAGGCCGCTGTGTATCTTTTATATTTTATTTTTCCAATGGCTCCGTTACAGACCATCCTTCATCGGCCTAAAAATTGAATATTGATGAGCTTATTTCTATATCGCCAATAGTCATGGTTCTATTTATTTAAATCATAAACCTGGTTTTATGGTTTAATGCCTTACGCAAAATCGATCAACAGTAACAAGCTTATATATATATTTAAGCACTTAATTTTAAAATCGTTTAAAATGCAACCAGAAACTGATGTTTTTTATATTAATACGAATGATATGGTAAAAAAACTTTCGATAGGATTAATTAATCAACTTAAAACTTACAAGTTATCTAAACTGCTTATTCATATGTTGGTCGAACGAAAATTATTTAATATTAAAACTATCTTTCTGATAAACCACGTTACTTTAGCCTTCAGGTGTCTCTCGGGGATAGATTTATCTTCTATACATTGAACAACCATAGTTGTATTTTTAACAAGCGATTGGTTTTAAATTTATGTACAGCAAGGGTTTTACAAATTTGGTACCACCGAGCCTTATAATGGTGCTCCATAACAATTCATATCAGAATTTTTCACTCAATTTTGTGATTTTTTTTTTGTGGTGGTAATTCTACTATTTAAACTTGTTTGGTTATAATCAAAAAAGATAATTTTGTGTACAAAAAGTACTAAAAATTTCCTAATTCTAACCACCAAAAAATCGTAATTTTTTCAAAAAATTTTTTTTGTATCAACTTTAAGTTATAAAAAATGATATTTTTAAAAATGTTAATACTTTTTGAGATAGCCAGTCGTGTTTTCCGTTGATTATCTAGTTCACTCAACTTGAGCAGTTATAATATATAGTAAACGAAACAGATTACAGAACAGCAATAACAACAACAAAATCGTCTCATTCGTTTTGCAGTAGACATGCGGCAGTGTCAGTGGATGCAAATCCGTCGGCGTCGTCAGAAAGACCGACGACCGCGGCCGCCGCCACCGCCTCCACCGCTGCGGTCAACGACGCTCAGCAGCAGCAGCAGCAGCAGCAATGCGTCTCGACGGTAACCGCGGTAAACGATCATCATCCGTGCCATTCGCAGCAATCGGCGGCAGATACCGGTGCGGCTACTGACAGACCGCGAGATTCGCAAGGAACGACTTGCAACAAGACTGAATCTGCGACGACGACAACGGCGGCAGCAGCGACGACATCCTCACCACGACCGATATGTCCGAACTTGCCGTACTCACCCGCGTGTTCACCGCGGTTCGCCAGACGTCGGCCGCCGTTGCGCGAGTGCCGCGTGTCCGTCAACGTGCAGAGCTTAGACGATCCGAATGCACACCAAAAGCTCAACCAATACAAACTGATTGACTCCATCGGACAGGTATATACATATTGTGTACCCACCTCAATAATTTATACTGTAGCGAACGGTTTTATGCTGATTTGTTCTCTTATAAGTCATAAATAATCCGGGCAATAAATATAATATATACTCGTAAAATGTATAATATACACGTAGAAATATGCTTCCGGTTATATTACAGCTTGTTTCAATACCAAAATGTACATCAATAATATTGTTGTTTAAATTGTTTTTGAATATTTACAGTTTTTATATATATGATGTTTTGGCTAATTTTTAACTTCTAAGTATCCTGCAGGTACTTATATAGTTCATATTTCAGGGTTATTTTATATAGTATATATAACATAGCTAAATAGGTATGGTTGCATCTTTGTGATACGCAGGTGTCATGGCCGCCATTGGCAGTGTAAATTATTACTTCGATTTATCATTTATGAAAACAATATGAATATATTTATTTAGGTATGATAAAAAACACTAGATTCCTAAGCTAAGATTCCTTTCTATGCTAAATCGCGGAAAAATAGTATATGCGCATCCCATAACGAAAATGCCTCCCAATGCGATTATACCTATATATTTAGTAGCTATATTTTTATAATATTATATACTCACAAATATTTTAAGTGATCTATATGACATGCTTATTTCATTTTAAAATTCCAATGCATTGTTTGATTTCTTGGTTTATTTACTATTTTTTTTTTGCCAAAATAATATATAAAATATCAATAACAAACAATTCTTTTATAGAATTTTAAATAGTAGGGACACATATTATATTAATTGGTTACCGCTAATTGAAACTAATTCATCATAATTGATCACTTTAACTACGCTTACACTCACTATAACTGTATGAGCTAGGTTTTGAAAAATTAGCTAAAAAACTAAATTGAGTTCATTCCATGTACAAAAAATGCGAGTCTTGGTAATTTGGGTGACCTAATGAAGCACCTGGTGTTTTTAAATTTGAAAGCAGTGATAATTCATTACATAACTGTTAAAATTATTACCTAATTTCGTAATATTAACTCTATAACTATATTTACTTTACTACAATTGCTGACTCATTCATGAACGAATCACTTAAACCTAACCTTTTTTTTATATAGTTATATTGCTTTACCTAGGTTTGAAAGTATTATATAAACATGAACAAACTAAATTGATTCAATGTCATATAATAGGATAATTAATGGCATCTAAATAAATTATATTCTAATCGTTAAACATAAATTAAAAATATATAAAAACTGAAAAAAATAATAAAGATTTTGGTGTAACTGATATATTTCATTATTTCACTGATTTCACTTAAGAATTTATTTTAGGAATGTGATAATTCTTTTCAACTAATTAAAAATTAATAATACATGTTTATTTTAATCGTCCCTAAAATATTTTGTCGCACTTTTTTTTACAAATTAACAAACTGTTTAAGCAATACGTGAGCAGTTATAATCAGGAATTTAATTTATAATAATTAATAGATATCATGTATCATAATAATAATTGTTATTATTAATAGTAGGTACTTACCTATCAAATAAAATATCTAAATGATTGATTTGATTATTCATTTCTACTAAAACAACTCACTGATTTTATACTCATATAATAAAATAATAAATTTTAAAATATAAATTTGAAAATAATCATCTACGTTTTCTCTTTTGTTTTGTAAGAACAATAAACTTTGCGTACGTGTATACATGTTTTGATAATGAAATTGATTGTTTTGTGAATTATTCATCATATGTTACCATAAATGGAAGGAGATGTATTTTCCCGTTAGAATTTATAACCGTTTGAATCATCGATGTCACGATTTGATAATTATTGTTTATTTAGATAATATGATTCCTCGCGCTCACGAAGTATATTTAATGCACATTTAAAAAAGTAACATAAAATTGTATACAATTTTAGAAACTGTAATGTTTGTATTGATTCAACATAATTCTATGTACCGTTATTGAATTTACTAAATTGACATTAAGTAATTGGTTTATGATAGTACCTTCCGTTAACTTTTTACTGACTTTTTAGATATTTAAATATTTTTATTATGATTTGTTATTCTACATTTTTTTTGCATCTTATGAAATTTAAATAAGTTGTGGATCTATATATCTAATATAGCATAAAACTGAATTACTCAACTTTAATACTTACTATGTTAAAATCTGATAACCGGATATCTGGTAAACATTGCGATTATAAAAAATGAATATCACCTTAGTCTATAATCTCGTATGCACAAATAATTACTAATTATATTATTATTATTTTTTTTTTTTTATTATTTAATTAGCTTTTGGTATGACAACTATGATAGCTCTACAATTACAATTAAAATGTTATAATAATTATTATTAAGACTGATAAGGAAATTATATTATTATTGAGACAAATGACGTGGAAAATAAATTCTTAAAAATAAACTGTTCGAATAAAAAAAAAAGTAAATATCATTTCTTTGATCGATTTAAACTAGGTACAATAACAATGTTATTTTCGTGTGTCTTTTAAAATGTCGAGTTCGTGACAATTCGTATTCTTTAAAAGTTAAAACTATTTTTATAGAGAATTTACAATATATTCATTATTATTATTCCGTTTGGTACATTTAAAAATTGAATTCAAAATATTTAACAATTACAATTTACGATTTTATTCTTTAAAAATAAAAAATAAAAAAAAACCATTTCACACAACCCCTCCGAATTACTATATATAATATAATATATTCACTTGTCACTTATTATTTTATCTGTTTAGGGATCTTATGGACTAGTAAAATTGGCATATAACGAATTAGACGACAAACATTACGTGAGTATTAATATAATATTATTTAACATTTTTGAATAATTTTCACGGAAAAATATTTGGTAATGACCAAATTATATACTAAATTTGTGATCAAAGCAGCAAAGAATTATATATTCAGTTTCTAAAGTAAAATTTTTTTATTTTTATTTAAATTGGGAAAAGGGATTAAGATTTAGGATACATTGACTCAATTAGTGACTCATGATCATTATTTATTGAATGACATCATAATTTACTTTAATCGGTTTCAAAAGCATCCACATGGAATTAATACGGGCAATCGAGAGCAAGTTAATTAAACGGAACCCTCCACAATAAATTGTTTTTGTAATTTTGTCCATTATAATCATATTAAATAATAACACAATTAATCAATCTAGGTATAAACGGTATTTGATTTATATAATTATTTTATTAAGCTTAACAAATAAAATCATTATTATTGTGGGACAATTGTGTTAACTTTTCAATTCATAAAATGACTTTTTTTAAATTTGTTTTTAAAACTTTACTACTGTAATTATTATAATTTTCTAACTCGTATTTAAGTTTAAAACTTTAAAGAAATTTTTTTGAAAACTTAAGTATTTCTGTTTTTAATATATTTTTTCCTTTTTTAATTAAATATCTACAAAATTCTAAGGCATACGAGTAAGTTAACGCATAATAGTTCTTTGTATGCAACTTAGAAGATTTTATATAAATATTTCAAACTTAAATAATGTTTCGATATATTTTTAAACATATTTACAAAAGACCTATTGTCAGTAAAAAATACATTTGTATAAAAATTAATAAATGATTGTAGTCCAATAATTTGTTTTTCTGTTAACATATTATAGTAACACTTAAGAATTTAATTTGTAGAAGATTGTATTTATACGATTTATACAAACATTATACCAGTAGAGGGCTTAATTATATTTTCTATACATTTTAATATTTGTATACTTTTGTTTTAATCTTTCTTGGTGAAGTCCACAGACTAGACTAATAAATAATTTAATTGACTTTAATTATGTTTAACTGAAACCTTGATCGATGAGGACAATTTACAAATGTATAATGGGACTATCGAGCTAATCCCCTGTATCCACGATTATTAATTAGACTTGTATTAGACTTTGTCTAAAAGTAAATTTCTTTAAAAAATATGTTAATTAAATTACTTTAAAAAGAAAAATTAAATATTTAATTTTTATGTATAATTTTATTTAGCACTAATTTCAACTTTCAGTTCGAGAATACTTACACAAATGAATATAAATTTACATAGCATATGTTTTCTTTTAATGTGAAAAAATATTTATTTCAAATTATTTTTAGGCTATGAAAATATTATCTAAGAAAAAGTTAATGAAAAAGGCTGGCTGTTTTGGTAAGTTTTTATTCGTTAAATATAATATTATATAAAGATTCAGTAATAAACCTTGACATTTTTCATTTTATTTTAATTAATAATTAACTACTTATTCTAAACATAAGTTATATCATATTTATATTTTATAATAATATAAATGTGTTTATGATTTTATTAAGGGTAATATAATTTATAATACTGTTTTTATATTTTTTTACTTGAAACTAAAATTAATTATTTTGTAATTTTAAATAATACAATTATTAAATAGCAATTACATTCTAAATAATATATTTTCATAACTATAGAAAAATATAAGTTTTATATTTATAATAATTTTATAATAATTTAACATTTTTCCAACACAATATAGGTAACTGTTTAAATTTTACGTAATTAATGAACTAATGCTTGAGTGTTTATCATTTACAATATGTATTAAAAATGAGATGCGTATCCTGCACTCAAAGGTCAATATTTTTACTTAAAAATGGTTTAGTATTATGTAACAATTTTTAACCACAGAAAATAATCATGTAACCATACTATTGGCCGTGCTCTGGAAAACCACGCTATAAGTTCCAGATACCAGGGTAACGTTTTTCTAGCATCCCAAAAAATTAAATAATTACAATTTTGTCTAAAAAACTGTTTGGTATTGTTATTTATTATGTGACAGATTGCATACTAAAATTTCATATCAAATCTATACAAATATACATTATAATCATTATACAATGATGACATTATGATCACTATATACATTTGCATATTTAGAAGTTGGTATCATTTAGTATTTTCGAAGATTTTGTTTATTTTTAATTATTTAGTTATAAAACTTTGATCAATTAAACAAAAAATTATACACACTTTCTTAGCGAGCAAGGAATTAATGTATTACTGGTTTTACAATAACACGTGTAACTTTTTTTTTATCTAACGACACGTTTTTTGCAAGAAATTTGCTTCAATATTCACCGTTTATAGTGGTTTCTTGTATGAACATTTGATATAGATTCTAGTTAGAACTTTGGTCAAATGTAGAAATTCCCAATACAGTATTAGTATAATTAAAAAAATAAAAAACAATGGTGAAATAAGAATATTTATACTATAGATATACTATTTTTTGACAAAATCGATATACCTGTATAGTAGGTTTCTCATAAGTTAATTTTACAGCAATTAAAA
Organism: Pentalonia nigronervosa; assembly: GCA_014851325.1. Classification (NCBI taxonomy): domain Eukaryota; kingdom Metazoa; phylum Arthropoda; class Insecta; order Hemiptera; family Aphididae; genus Pentalonia; species Pentalonia nigronervosa. The sequence continues at coordinate 47,343 of JACXSJ010000360.1, forward strand.
AAAATTAAAAATATACCTATTGCCTATAGACACAATTTTTACTTGATAAGTTTTTCTCACAGTGATTTGAAAAGTTACTTTTAGTATTTTATATAAATAACATTGATATGTTATACAAATGATTCAAAATGTATGTTACGGCCAATTTGTTGATTCAAAATAGAGAAAAATATACGATACGAAAGTTTTTTTTATTTAGAAATATCTAAAATGATTTGTACATTTTATAATTTTTCACAATATTTTAAGAGGTTATTGGCGGTTAACTTTAGAAATTTATAAAAACTTTAAATATCTTTCAAACATAGAATTCTGCATTAATTAGTGTTGCGCGTATATTAAAACATGTCTTCTTATTACGTTTGCAAAAAAGTATAGATTCCCATTTGAGTTTCTAAAGTTAACCACCTAAAACCTCCCTGATATATTGTAAAAAATTGTACAAATCATTTTAGATGTTTCTAAATCAAAACACTTTCGTACAATACATTTTTCTACATTTTGAATATTTATGTGATAAAACGGATGTAAAAACAATTATGAATCTCCCGGTATATTATTGTAAATAATATAAGTCAAAACAAAACTTAAATATGTCAATAATTTCAAAGGTTAAAAGAATTTAAATTTTGGTTTTTTTTTTATATTATGTATAAAAAATAGCGATATGAATATTTGGTGAAATTTGGTGTCATGTCAATATTCTGGTTTTAGATTCTGAGTGGAGCAATGAATGTAATTGATTTTACAATGTTGTGCGTCATCACATTTTAGTGCAGCAAAAGTACTCGAATTTTTTTCATCAACAGCGCGTTAGGACAAACAAAAAAAAATTTAAAGAACAACGGGAATTTTTTCGCAAAGCAATACAAGCATTTTCTATACACCATAAAATTTTCAAATTATTTTGACTTTTTTCAAACTAAGCATAAATAAATAAGCATAATAAATTTTCGGGCTTTTTTATTTTTTTTTAATTATTGCCGATAAAAATTTTTTCAGTTGGTCAAAAAACTTGAAAATGTAATACAATGTTCTTCATAACTTGTTGTAAGTTAAATTAAAAAAAAAGTTGAGCATAAGTCTCTAATAGTTTTTTATAAGCATCTGAATTTGAAATTGCATAGAAATAAGTAAAAATCACGAAATTTTGCAATTTTTTTTTTTAATAGGAAATTTTTAACATTTTTCTATTGAAATCTAAGATTTGAAAATAATTCAACACAAGAATTTCTACCTTTAAAAAAAAAAATAAATACTAGAACGTCAAACTAATTTTTTATGAGCGTTTAAAATTAGACATTGGATATTCACCAGTTTTCTCCGGGAACGATTTTCTTATTTTGTTGTAATTCAAAAAGGAATAACCATAGACATTTAAAAATTTCACTAAATATTTAGATTATCATTTTCTATTCAAAAAAAAAAAAAAAAATTTTTTAATATTTTGACAATTTTTGAGCTAATTGTAGGTCCATGAAATTTTCAGTTTTTCCAAATTTTTTTCTTTAAATATCGATAAAAAAATTTTATTAGGTCAAATTTCTTGAAAATTTAAAACAAGATTTCTCATAAATTATTAAAATAGCAGATCAAAAATAATAAAAATATATAGTCACAATTTTTTTTTATAAGTATTTAAACTTTAAATTTTAACCGAAAGTTATTAAAATTTCGAATGTTTGCAAATTATTTAGTAGTTAAAAATGTACAAAATGATCAATCTTTATAGCTAAAGATTGAAAATTTAAAACAAGGTTTTTCGTAAGTATTTAATAGTGTAGCCAAAAAATCAAAAAAATATATTAAAAAAATAATTTTTTATAAACATTTTAAGTTCAAATTTACACAAAATTCAAATTAAGAGTGACAATGTTAGTTATTTCGTTACAATGTTTTCTGCAAAAATTAATTCAACCTACTGTATTATTAATAGTAAAATGAATTATTTTAATAGCAATAATACCATAGAATACACTTAGTTATGTAGGCTGACAGACTCAAAATCGTTTTTCGTATACAATGATTTATATCATTGAATTCAAATTTAACACATCCACGAAAGTAATCCACTCAACTGTACAGCAAAGCGGTGCCCAATTGTCGATCTTTTTTTTGTTAGTTTTTAATAATTATTAAAATGTACTAGAAATTTCATAGTAATTTGATCTTAACACCAACCAGAAACAAATTTGCTCATATTAACCAGCTTCTATAAGAATATTAAATGACATTTTTTACTCTAAAATGCGTAGTCAGACTTAAAAAAAATAATTAAAAATAATTACTGATTATCGGAATATATATTCAGACTGTAAGATGCATACAAGCAAACTATAGGTGTAACGACCAAAAATTATAAATTTTTCATTAATGATATTTTTACAATAATTAATTTTCAATAACTTATAAAGAGTTTAACTATTGATCAAACCAATGATACGATTACTTATACGAAGTTCAGTAGATCTAACAGTTTTTCAATTTTTATAAATAAAATTTTCATTTTTTATATCTATATAATTTATTTACTCCATTCAAGACAGAAAAAAATGGTTGGAATTAATAAAATTTATCTTATATAGTAGTCCTTTTGAACAGTTTAAATACATATATGTAATTATAATTTATAACCTAGATACAACATAACAAGTTAGAAAATTCAATATTCTTATATTATTTATTCTTTAGTGAATTTCATAACATATAGCAGTATAATCCTCAGAGTCGTCTTTAGGTAATCTATGCAAACAGTAGATACGTAACTACTACCTACTGTATGTTATAAATCTACTAAATATACAATTCGTAAAAAAAATTTTAAAATTCAAAAACTTTTTCTAAGCAATGATATGCTATTTGCGAGCATAAACTTTAAAATACTTTTAACCCAGTTAAACTTGAGTACGGTTAACATAATATTATACTTTATATATTATACTCTAAATAGTAGTTAAAATAAAATATCTTTATTTTAAATGTCCTCTTAAAATTAAATATAAACTGTTAAATTTTTCAATTAAAATTGTATTTAAAATACGATAGTACCTAATACTGCCTATCAATCGGATTAAACATATATATTAATCGCCTATTTAAATAGAACATACTTATACCTGTAATAAGGATGATAGAATACTCATCAGAATATCGGATGATCCAACGATGACCGCATTTTTATAATTGAATATAATTTACATATAATATATGCATGAAAAATTTGAAAAAAAAATGGTAGTTGTGATAACCTGGAAGTATCGGTATACATTATTTAACTATTGTATCAATATATAAAATATATGACAACATAAACTATTATAAAATCATTAAATTATAGTATATCTACGTCTTGACCTTGTTTATGTATATATTTTTATAGGTTTTACAATTTACTATTCAGTGTTGTTGGCAATTTTATTTAAGAGTTTAATTCTCATTCATAAATTTTAATCAGAAATAAAAACATTGAATAATGAACACACGTTTACATTGCTTTTTAACGTATTGTAACTTGTAAGGGCTATTGTTACCAAAAAAAATAAAACCTTCAATACACAGTCTATTCTTCTGATAATTATAATTAATATTCTGCTGTCTGCCATGGTCAAAAATACTAAAAATTATCTAGGTTTATGAAATGTTTAATGAAAAATGAATATGTGATATTGTGCGTTTGTTTTATTTTTTTTTTTGGATAGTGTATAAATTAAATCTGTAATATTATTCTATTTAAACGGCCTCACTATTAAATTACAATATTACATCGGACCCGGGAGTATGATGATATTTAATTTTATGTTTATGATTTCATACCTCTTGTTTTATTATATGTATAACTATAATCATAAACAATTATATGATAAAACACGCAAATACCACATTATAATTTATAATGATTTCGTGAAATGTTTACATTATGTAAACAAAATTCCAAAATAATTATTTAAATGTCTCAACTTTTGTATTATTACTCTGCAGTATATTATACGCATAATAACACAATATGCTAGATGTTTGCCTAATTATAATATTCTCGTCGTTGTTATTTTTCTTTGTAAGCAAAATACATATTAATGTTCACATACGTTTTATTATTATGTACTATTTATACGAACTATGTTAGGCTAAGAATATAGACGTTTACAGTTTACTACTACTACTTATAAACTACTATATCTTGTTTAGATAATCATTTTGTGTACATTTTTGTTCATTATTCAGCGAAGCGCATTAATATGTATTCAAGTATTCCCTTAGAGTTCAGTAGATATATTCCAACTATACATATATGCTCCAGACTAAAATCGATAGTTTTGTTCTAATGAAAATGTTCACATACCCAGAAAAACGTTTGTACTTTTAATTGAGGTTCAACAATAAAGGAAAATGTAAATTAAAATTATCTACGAAAAGAATGAATATATATATATATATATATATATATCAATTGCAAAAATGTACGTTAAATAAATAACAACAGAACAACGCGTCTTTAACATTGAAAATCCTATTTCATCAGGTATTTAGAATTAATATATAAGTAGGTAATTTCGAACTATTTACATAATTAAAATGCTATTTTGAAGAATAAAGTCACTTCGTCTACGATTTATAATTTACTATACTGCCCACAACAAATAATTATTAAATAAGTTATTATTATGCAAGTTATAATTGTAAGCAGTGCTTGAATTTGGAAAAAATTAAAAAGGGCATGCAAAAGTATATAAAAAAATGTGCGTATCTACTTTATTGATATTTAAATACCTTATCGATTAGAATATAATTAGAAAGAATAGGTACGAATAAATATTTTTTTAAAAGAAGAGGATTTTCCCCGTGCTCCCCTCTTTAATTCAAGCATTGATTGCAAGTGTATTTATTATTTACTAACAGATTGATTAGTTCTAATAAATCATAGTTATACGACACAATTTGCGTAACTGTATCTCTTTTTGTCTTAATGTAATTTTTTTCATAACCTGAAAAATCTTACATTTTGGACATAATTATTAGTGATGGGAATAATCGAATGATTTTAATAATCGAATGATTAGTAATCGAAAAAAAAAATAATCGAATAATCGAATGATTAGTAGTCGAAAACAAAATAATCGAATAATCGAATGATTAGTAGTCGAAAACAAAATAATCGAATGAATCATTCGAATAAATCATTCGAATGAATTATTCGAATAAATCATTC
>JACXSJ010000360.1:52648-130266 GCA_014851325.1 Pentalonia nigronervosa
TGATTATTTTATTATTCGAATGATTTTTAAAATAATCGAAATGATTCGATTATTCAAATAATCGAATGATTGGATTATTTCATTCGATTATTCCCATCACTAATAATTATTTTGTCGTTATAAATGGTCAGTATAATATGCATTTATTCAATGTAGTAATAATATGGAATTTTATATTTTATACTAGAGTAAAATCCTCAGAAAAAAAACAATCACTCGATTCTGGGATAAATCATTGAAAAAAGAAAAAATTATATATATTTACTTTACATAATTACAGTTTTATTGTTATTATTATATTAAATTATAGGTAGACTGAACGCCAGACGTAAAGGAGCCAATCCTTTAGACAAAGTATACAGGGAAATAGCTTTGTTGAAAAAACTTGATCATCCTAATGTAGTGAAACTAGTCGAAGTTTTAGAGGATCCAGATGAGGATCATCTTTATTTAGGTAAATGTTTTATTATACTTTATTATAATATGTTTTTTACTAATATTTTTTTTTTGTATTTAAGTGTTTGAATTATTAGAGCGTGGGGAAGTGATGCAAGTTCCTGGTGATCCTCCAATGTCTGAGTCGAAAGCTAGGTCATACTTCAGAGATATTTTATTGGGCTTAGAATATTGTAAGTATACTAATCAATAATATACTATTACGATAAATTTATGTTCTTAAAAATGCGTGTTTTAACAATAGCTAATTCGTATATACATATTTTCAATTTTGCTAATTTAAATATTTACCATTTATATTCATTTAGTATTTATATATTACATTTTTTTTTTTTATAAAACATTACGATTTTGAGTATAAGTAGGTATCTGCAACTTTATCGTAAAATTCCCATAACAGTTACTTAACATTATGTAGGAACTTTCTAAAATAATGAGTACGTTTACTGTTAAATATGAACCACTCGGCTTATCATAATATCGAATATCAGTTATTATAATAACGGTGTATATTATATTATACATCATCATATTATTTGATATCCAGCATTTGTCTTTCCCCAACAGTGCATTTTCAGCGGATCGTACATAGGGACATCAAACCGTCGAACTTATTGATCGACGCCAGCGGACACGTGAAAATCGCCGATCTGGGTGTGTGTAACGAGTTTGACGGAAGCGACGACCTGTTGAGTTCGAGCGCGGGCACACCGGCGTTTGCGGCTCCAGAAGTGTTGGACCCATCGACAAAAAAGTACAGCGGTCGGGCGCTGGACGTGTGGGCACTGGGGTGCACGTTGTACGCATTCGTCTATGGTCGGCTGCCGTACACCGCAGACACCGTACTGGCGATGCACGAGCAGATTCGCACACAACCGGTGCAGTGGCCGGTCGAACCGGAAACATCTCCACAACTGGTGCACCTGTTGCATCGCCTCCTCGACAAAGACCCGGACACCAGGATCACGTTGCCAGCCGTCAAACGGCATGACTGGGTGACCAGAGCGGGGGCCGAGGCGCTGCCCACCGAGCAAGACAATTACTGTCGGGAGCCCGTCGAGGTCAGCGAGGAGGAAATGATGAACGTCATCAAGTCCATACCCAAGCTCAACACCCTAATATTGATCAAAGCCATGCTGAAGAATCATTCGTTCCTTGTGAGTGCACATAACATGTATCATTATGTATTGTGTATATAGGTAAATGTAAAATAGGTAGTTCCTACCTAGCTGTGTTATGTGTAGAGATATTAAAACAATAATTTCAGAACTGCGTATAGCGGCAGACCAAGTCAGTAGGTAAACTGGGATATTTGTTCAAAGAATAAGCATTTATTTTTGAACTTTTGCCTACATCTCCTCCCCCTCATAAAATCGTCAATTATGATTACTTTTTAAAAGATAGGTCTAAATAAAAATTAAAATTGTAGGAAACAAAACACAATTCAAAAATGTCACCGTCGGAAATAATACTGAAACCGTTTTTAAGAATAATTATAGTTTTTTTAAAAATAACAAAATAAAATAATATTTAATTGAAAAAAATCTTAAAAGTAAAAATAAATTTTTAAACACATTGCTATATTTTGCATGGGTTTATGGGTTTACTTAACGAGTTAACGAATATTATTTTTATTTAAACTGTCGAGCAAATAACCCTCTCAGGATCATAGAAATCTTCTTCAACTTTTTAGTATTATTGAGTGTAAAGCACGGTGTTTTTATAAAACTGATAAAAAAAATAGCGTTTTTAAAATAACTCGTTTCATGATTATTTATTACAATGTTGTAACCTATTGTACATTTGTACCTACCTACATTATATTACTAACGTAATCAACATACTAATTGAAATCGTATCATTAACATAAACTTAAACTATTAAGAGTTGAATTCAAAATATTAAAAATATATAGCTGATTCTGCACATAATAGTTATATGATTGTTTGTAAGCCAATATCAAATATTTTTCAACAATATAAAAACAAAAAAATGTATAGTCTTTATTGAGCCAACTAAATTCAACATTTATGTGTTAAAAAGTCAAAAATATGAATATTGACAAACATTTTATGAAAATCGGACAAAAACTGTGAATTTACATATGGGTCATCTGTTACAGGCCTTTGATTTTATGTATAGTAGACAATAAACATATATTTATTAATTATAGCTGTATTAACGGGACTTTGCCCAGATTAAAATTAATCTATTTTTCTATCATTTTCCGTTTTGTTTCAGTTGAAATATACAATATAAATTACAATGGCTAATTTTATGATTTTCTATTTCGTAATTTTAGATATGTTTTTGATGTTAACACAAAAAAACTGGAGACAGATTCAACAAATGCTTAAAAGCCGACGTAAATCCAATACCATTAAAATTAGTATTCGTATTTATGTGTTTACATAAGAAAAGAAGGCAGTTCTAGTTTACACACAGTACTAAAATTACTACTTATTTTCACACAGATTATTTCTTGTAAAACTACTCGTTTTCGCACAGATTATACACAATAATGTAAATACATTCTCATTATTAAAGTTCCTTTGAAAAGCTTTAGCTCCATTCGTTGTACTTGGTTGTTCGTAATTTTGTTTTCCAGTCCACAGATATGGATTGAATTTTGAATTAGTTAAAATAAATAATGCAAAAACATAACTAGAAAACTATAATCTATCAGGTAGATTAATTATAGCTATTATACATATTTTGCAAAACGTGTTACTTTATATCTTCAGGTGGCAAATAAACACAGCAAACCGAAAAAATATTTAAACCATTTACCTACTTCAGATAATTATTATTTCTCTACTCCCGTAATAATGAACTACTAATTTGTATTCGGTAAAACTAAAATTTTGGTAAATTTAATAAACGACATATAATTTTACACTGAGATATAACCTTTAAAATTGAGTTTTGAGCACATTTTTCAAAGTCAACATGGATATATTTTAAAATAATAAGTATTGCTGATTGAAAATGGGAGTACATACATTTTAGAGTGTTTTCCATAAAGTTGTGTTCGTCAAAGTATGTTTATCTTCTAAAAAAATAAAATTGGTACTACTGACACGTATTAATAATTTTTATAAATTTGAATGTTACACAGCTGAGTAAATAATTTCAGGCAATAGGAAAATAATATTTTGCATATTGCGTCCTACTATTTACGTATGAACGCATAGAATATTATTGCACAAACTAGTTCCGGATTTGAATTGGAAAATTTTAAAACGTGTACAAACTAATTGTAGCCCAAAAATATGTCCATAATTAAGAAAGCAAATTATGATTGCAAATCTTAACAGTAATCATTGTAATAATGTAATTGTGTTCATAAGTATTTGATTTTGAGATTTGTTTTTTTTAAATATATTTGTAGAAAATTGTTTATTGCATTTTTTTACTAATTTCATATATTAATATAATCTGTAACCAATGGCAACCATTTAAAAAAAACAAATATATTCAATTTTCGTGAGCCCCTCCTTAAATGCCAAATTAAAAAAAAAAATAGCTTTGAGAGATAGGATAACTTATAGGCATAATATGTATCAAATTTCAGTTCCATGACTTAGACTTGTCTGTGGATCGCTTAAACACACACACATTCAAACATTTCCTTTTATTAATGTATAGAAGAGGCCAAATGGCTGTGACACTTCACAACTTATATCTTTTACTTCTATAATCAAAAAATTCAGTTTAAGTGTTAATATAGAACTATACTTCATCATTTACTTCGCAGTAAAATTATGTTTAAGCTTTAACCCCTGCCCACTAAAAACATCATCAAATTTTGGATTCATTACTGATACAATTGGTAAATATCTACTTATCTACATAAGATTAAATTTAAGTACGTACATTTTGGGTATGGAAAGTGAAAACATATTATACCTATACCTGTATGTATAATGTACTTATATAATATATTTATATGTATGTATTATTATTATATCTATTGTTGATGGTACGTCGGCATTAATTCCCTATTGTTATGTAATATTGTTTTCACGTCGTTTTCAGAATCCGTTTGCAGCAGACGAATCGAAACGAAAACTTCAGTCGTCCAACCGATCGCACTCAGCACCTGGAGCGTGCTCTTGGTTTGGGTCAAGGTATAGATTCGGTTATTGTTTTACCAATACAATTTTTATTAAATAACTTTAGGTAAAGATCATATTTTGTATATTGTGTAGTGGAGACATGGAGTTCAAATACCATTTACTCACATGACTACCTACAAGACACATCAATATATAACTATACAAATTATAATACTGCTGCAGCAGACTACATGGGCGTATTTAGGTTTTTTTTTTCTAAGAGGCATGCAATTTTATTTAATCGTTATAGTAAGACAAAAATTGAAAAATTATATCTACAAACATTTAGTTAAGCTCAATGGTGGAGAGTTTATATCATTGATCATCCCCACCTCCAGAAATATGAAAGCAATATTGCTGCCACTTAGGGTAAAATTTATTCTGGAATTTAAATTACCTATTCATTTACACACATGTATCTAAGTAAATGTATACCTTATACAATTATAGGTACCTGCCTATAAATTATGCACATAATTTATCACTTAAAAATCTATCTCTTATTACTCATAGGTACTCATGAATGATTAATCATTAGTCCCAGTTCATAATTCGTTATAATTATAATATTTTAATTTTTACAGACTATATATTTTTACTACTACAAATAGTAATACGTTAATAGTTTATACTTTTTATTTTTTTAGATCTTTATCCGCTGAGACTACTAATCTTCAGCCTGTCAAAGAACATGCCGTAAAAGAAAAGTGATTACCTAATATGTTATTTTTTATATTTAATTCTTTTTACCTAAATTATTTAATATTAAAAGTTTTATGAGAAAAAAAATACTGTTTTATATACTTATATCTATGTTCTATATTGTAATATGCTCTTTGCAAAATCTATATTGTGGTAAGACGTTTGATCAATCATTTCAATTTTTAACAGTGTATTCTAGTGTGATTTACTTATATTAAATAATACAAATTTGAAATTTAACTATTAGTCTATTACTCTGTGTCCAAAAAATATAAACCTAATATTATGCTCTTTGCTCTTATTATTTTTGTATTGATTTTGTTTATATATTTTGGTATACTTTTTAATATTGTCTATATATATGTATATCGTTCATTAATTTTTTACCTTGTGTGAATATATAAAAACTAATTAAACAACAATAAATTTGTTATATTTTTCCTAAATCTAAACCACTATAATATAGTGAGATGGGTTGTTATGGTATAGTATGTTGTTTTGCAGTCAAATATGTGATGGTAAGTACCTAGTGGGTTCTGAGAAAGTATTGGGTATTTTATATTTATATACAATATATTATAATTATAGTTTGGATTAAAACTAGGAAAATAATTTATTTATCATACTATTTACTAACACAAATAAATAAACTATAAGTAATATTATCAATACAAATATTAATATCGATATTAATGTAGGTCAAATTAGTTTTTATCAAATCTCATTGTTAAATCCAGAACGACTTTATTTTATAAGAAATCTATAGAATAATGAGACAAATTCCGTTTCTAAAAACGTCCAGAAGAGTCATACGATTAAAGGATTGTGCTACGCATCAGTATAGATACTTTAATCCATATGTAACTAATTATATATTAGGAATTATTCATGGTTTTAAGTTTTATTGAAAAATATATGCAATATCATGAATCATTATTAACGTATAACTTGTAAAATTATGCAATTATATATATATATAACACATAATATTTACTTGGAGATAGATTATGCAAAACAAACTAGAAGAATAAATTAACTATAAATGTATATGTTCTGGTGGAATCATAGACTGCATTTTATGTGGATGTTTAATCCCAAAAAACTAATAATAATTAAGTTTAAAAATGAATGATTATTCAGATGTAACATGGGGTCGAACTCATCATAAAAATTACAGCTACTCACCACAGTCGAAAAGTGGTATTTCAATCAGTGCAGCGGACTACAGCCCACGTGTAAGAAAAAGTCTGCCACTTCTATTATCTGCCCTTGACTGCCATCCTGCTCGCGTCGTCTCCAAATTTTTTGGTGACCAGTCGGTACGGATTGCCCTAGGGATCGGAGTCCACTTGAGTATAGCTTCAAGGTTTCAAGTCCTGTCCTATATGAACGTTTAATTTCAAGTCTTTTCTGCACCGAGTGAACACTTCTCTTCCAATAAAACACCGGGCCAAAAGCCTCTTTTGGTGTATCCTTTTAGAAGTTAAGATGATCAGGACGGCGATGTCCTCAGAATACCAATGCGTTGGGTGTCTTGTCGGCCAGGAAGGCCTCAGTGTTTGCGATGCATTGCATGCCGCATACTATATTTAGTCGCATGCTCGGGTAAAACATCCGACGCCGATTGGTTATCTATCAGTAAGCTAAGTGTACTATAGTCCTAAAATAGGTTGCCAAAACCTCCCTAACTATCGCACGTATGGGCCATACTGCCTGTATGGTAATATGCTCTCAGTCGACTCAAATTACCTTATATATCGGTGCATAGAATTATAGATACTATCAAATTATTCAATAATGTAGATTATTCCGAATATAAATCCGAAGACGTTAATTTTATAATTTCAATATACATCAAATTAGAATATAAACCGAAAAAAATATTTTTTTTTTATTTAACACAAATAAAATTCAGAAACTAAAAACGAAAAAGAGCGTTTTAAAAGGGTAAAAAGGAAATAGAGTATATGAGACATGGGTGTATCGCGTATGTGTGAAAGCAGCAGCTGGCTGTTTTTTTATAATTCCTTATTGGAGGATTTAGAAATCCGATTTGTTTCATATTTTAATATTTCGATAGATATTTTTTGCGTTTGTCGTCACCTTTTGGAGCAGTAAAAAATAAAAATGTTATTCAATAATCAAGAGGATGGTAACTGAAAATTGAAACTAGTAGGTATATTGGTTAAAAGTAAAAATTTCTAGTACTTTTCAAAATAATCAGGAAAAACAATAAATAAATTAGTGAGCAGCAGAAATTTTATACACAAAACAAGTTTTGGATAAAATTGATTTCATTTTTTGTCGTAATTCAAAAGTTAATAACTGTAGTCTGTAGAGACACAGAATAGAATAATAGACTTACAATTATTCACAAGATATTTATAGAATTCTAACTTTCAAGTATCAATTCAAAATTATAATGCTGTTCATTGAACATTTTATTATTTTGTTGTTTTATTCATTAGAGTTGCTTTCTTGGTAGCACTGTTTAAATGTTCACTTCCAGTTAACCATATTGTTTTCTGCTCAGCAGATTGATTTTTTTTCCTTTTTATTACACTATCATTTTTTTTTCGCAATTTCGTTTTGTGTTCATAAATTGAGAACATTTCTTACGATTTAACTCAAAAGTAGCAGATTTCATCTACAAATATTTAATACAACTATCAAATCTACTCCTCAGGTAATTAATTATATATTTTTTCTCAACAAAATTATAGCTTTTATAAATTATAAATGTATTATTTTATGTGCGTTTGATTTGTATTGGATGCATTCCAAACATCTAAAAACGCATTTATTTCTTAATCGTTATACGTAATTAGTGTGAATAATCGCACGACTTAAATAAGCCTATAAAATCTGCAATAGTCAAGTCTTACACAAATTACTATTATTTTTAACAAACAATATTCCTATAGTTTAATTTATATGCCTTAAGGTTGAAAGTTAGAAAGACCTTCAGAGGTCAACACAGTTAGAGATGGATTTGGTTTATTTTAGGTACTATTTAATGTATATGAGATGTATAATAATATAAATGTTATATTCGCGATTTTGAAGTTTATGCTTTATTATTGTGTCAAACCAATCATAGATAAGAACAATTAGTAACCATTACAGTAAACATACCTATTGGTGTTCTATCCAAATATTTCATGTAATTATTAAAAATGTAAATATAAAATTGTTACTTTGTGTATATATTTATTTGTTAACTATAAGCTGAAAACATTAATATGTTAAATAACTGGGGATTTTGGCTTCCTTTTGGCTGTAGTAAAATTTAAGATTTTGGAACCGTAATGTGATGTGCGAGAGTTTCTTGATTATAGGTGTTGAGTGAAAAAGCTGATTACGAAGCGTGTTCGCAATCATGGCAAATTATAACAATCAACAAGCCCAAAATGCATTTAAAAATGATGGGTCATTCCTAGAAGTTTATCAACGTTTTGAACAACAACAACAACAGCAGCAGAAAGCCAAATTCGCAGAACTACCATTACTTGAAGTACAAGTATCTCAAACTTCATCTGCTGCTGCTACTACTACTATTCCTACTACTACCACTGCTACTACTTCCAAAAATACTTTGGTAGTTGCCTCTGAAAAACGATCTGAAACTCTTAAAACGTTGCCAATAATTGGCAAACGTAAAAATAAAGCGTTGAAAACTGGTATGGTTAAAAAGGTTAAGCCAGACGATGAAAAAAAATTATCTAAACCCACAGATGCTTGGTCAATGTATTTGGATGAAGTTAAACGTTACCAAGAAACAGTGGGAGAACAGGATAATAAGACTAGACCTCTTGTAAAATAACTAATTACACAATCTTGCTATAAAATAATATTTGTAATTAAATACAATACTTTTGTACTAAATTCCAAACTAATAATGTGTCTATATTAAAATTGTTGATAAACGATTTCTTAACATAATTGCTTTAATTATTACTTTTTTTTAAATATGTTAAAAAAATACATAAGTGTACAACATGATTAAACTAGGTTTATTTTTGTTTTTTTATTTATTAAGTGTATGTTTACTTAAAAAAATGTATATGCATTTTATGTTTTACTATTGTTTTAAAGTTGTATTTTACATTTAAGTATACTTAATTAATAATTTATATTTTTAGATATGTAACGAAACTATATTGATATTATATTTTACACTTATATTAAAAATTCTCCGATAAATATTGTTTTTGGATTAATTGTAATGAACTCTAGTTTTTATGTGAAATTGCAATAATATATCCATTGTTAGTTATAAAATATATGATTAATACATTTTATCTTCATAATAATTTACTTTCAGCGTCATTTAATACTGTAAAACCTTTGTATAGTAGATACCTAACTGTGGCAAAAATAATTTATATGCTATTGAAAGATATCTGTGAATCAAGGTTTCATTATATCCTTAAAATAATGTACCTAGTTAATTGAAGTTATATATATTTTATTTAAGTAAAAAAAAAAAAAAATTAAAAATAATGAAGTTCTTGTAATAATTTATATAATAAAACCTTCGAGTCTGTATATATACAGCTTATTTTAAAATAATGGTTTTTATTATAATTTTTTTTCAATTATGTTTACTTAACTTCATTAAGCTATATCCTTATTTTTAATTAAATAAAATTTATTGTCAAATTAAGAATAAATTATTGGGGAAATGAAAAAGTAATTTATATTAAGGAAATCAGAAAAAAACATTTAACAACTGTAAAGTGAAAAGTAAAATAGTATAATTTAAATAAATTTTTAATAAACTTATAGTAAATATAAAATCAAAGAATGTACAATAAGTAATTATTAAAATATTTATTAATAAACAAAAATTAGGTATTTTATTATTTAAAAACACTTATTCTTTTAGTTTAGTTTGTATTTATGTATTTGATTTTTGCTAAAATTATTTAATTCAAGTCTTTATTTTTTTAGTAAATATTATATTATACAATACACATTTTAATTACTATAAATTTTTCTAATTGTTTAATTCCTTCATCAAATTCAAATTAATTTAAAAAAAATATATTTTATTCCATCAACAAAATTATAATTTGTTAAAAATTTACCAGTTCAAAAATAAATATTTTTTTCAATTTTATTTTTTAGTATATTCAAACACAATGGTCCTTGAAGTAGACGGAATCAAACTTGAAACTGCACCATGGGATCCTCGTTTCCCAAATACCAATCAAACCAAGTAATATTTTTAATGATATTCTAAAAACTGAAGGAATTAAATAGTTATTACTATTTTTTTTCTTATTGTATCTGTATGTATTGTTTTCATACCTTAAAAATTACCAATAAGACTAATCATTTGTATATCAGACTTTTCTTTTTTAAGATTCGGCATATTTTTTTCTTTTACATATCTTATTGTATGTATAAAAATAAAATGTGACTGACTAATGCGCAGCTCAAATCATGAATTGAGTTGAAATTTATTTATTTTTTAGTTATTATGATATAGGCATTCACTAACAATTTTTGAAAATTTGAACCCCTAAAGGCTAAAGGGTTTGAAATTTTTAAGAAACCAGTTAACACCAGTAATTAGCTACTATAATATAAATGAAATAGTATATTTTGAAGCAGAATATTTGGAGTATTTCAATCTATAAAGATCAAATTTCAGACAAATATTCATTCACTAATCTAAACTTATAATTAATGAACTACTTGACCGAAATTTGATTTGTATAGATTAAAATACTCATAATAATATTTTGTTTCAGAATATGAAATAAAAAATGTATTGTCATTCAAAAAAGTAAAAAACTTAAAAAATATAATAATAAATTATAGTTAAAAGTATAATTTTTTTCTGAAGTATTGTTTTGAAATGACATCAAAATATGTAAAATAATATTTTCAAAAAAGTTAAAACTTTTTTAAATAATAAGTATAGACATTTAAATGAATCACCTGATATATATATTATGTAGGAATCAATACTTACAAATAAATATAAAGTGTATAATCATCCTTTGCAATCTAGCATGTTTTATTGTGTACATTTCATAACAATATATAAAGAAAGATATGTTAAAGGTCACATTCAATTTTGTTATATTTAGTTTTGTAGAAAAGTGGGTTTTAAAAAACAAAAACAGCACATTTTAAATTTAAATACTGGATTAAGATAATCGACTGACAGAAAAAAATGGTATATCGTAAAGAGAGATGAAATAATTAAAATTAGAAATAGAGGGGGAAATTAGCTAGTTATAATTTGAAAATACCTAATGTTCCAGGATGTGCACAGTGAAGCATACTATTAATATTTTTTATATTCTAGGTACTGTTATCAAAGCTTTTTAGATTATCAACGTTGCAAAAAAATAAGAGGTGAAGAATTTGATGCATGCCAGTATTACAAACGTGTCTCCAAGTCCATGTGCCCTAATGCATGGATTGATAAATGGAACACTCAAATCGAAGAAAATCGATTCCCTGGCAATATTTAATTGTTTAAACTTATAAAAATGCATAATAAAAACTAGTGTTCTTTACAAATGTATTACTTATGTGTAACATAATTTCTTGTACAAAGATTTGTGTTACTAATTATGTGAACAACAATTAGGTATATACAATAAATATTCATTGTTTTACAATTTTTTTTTTATTGTTTTAATTAGTGATAATAAATACATAACATACAACATTTACACATTTCTTTTCTTACAATAACATCAAATAACTAATAATTTTATTTAGATAATAATAATTTAGTCACAAAAAAAAAAAAATGTACAGTAAAAATATATATACAACAATGTAACATTAAATATTAAAATCAAAGAAAGACAATACTTTTTCCTATACTCTATTCTAACTTAACCTAATTGTGAATGAAATCATGTTGTGTCTGCTCATTTCATCCCCACTGCCGGTTATTAGAACAGTTGCCTCCATTAGTCCACTCATCAGCCCTACTACTAACAACGATGATGGCAATCTGTCATGATTGTTTCCGACCAATTAATGAAGAAAAGTGCGGCAATATATAATAATTAGTCATGTATGCACAACTCTAGTATGGAACATCTTTAATATTTTAGACTCTGTACAGGCTTTTGAACATATTGACTTTACTACAGAATTAATTTATTCTGTGATTTAACTGTAGTTTTTTTTCACTTGTTTATTTTTATGTTTGACTTTTAGAAAACTCTAATATCTTATCACATTTCTAGTAAAAAAGTTAATATAATTTGTACCTTGAGTAAAAAATTCCCTAAACTTGCCAAACAAAACTAAGAATTTTTACGCAAATTCTGTTTTAAACAAATTATATTAGTTTTCTGATCTAGTAATAATTTAAAAAAACGAATAACCTTAGATATTAGGTATTTTTACTGAATGTTTATATTAATGATAGTTTTTCAAAATATTTGAGCTTTATAAATTATAAATGTCAATGAAAAATTTTTTCTATCAAAATCCTGAATATATAATACAAGGTGAAGTGTGTTCTACTGTGAGGCGGTATTGACTTAAAAATGCAATATTTTCGGAAAAAATTAATTCAACCTACTATTATTACAAATAGTAATATAAAAAAAAAAAAAACAATAAAATATATTTATTAATATAGGCTGACAGGCTGTCTTCGACGCAAAATCATTTTTTGGGCATTTTAATAACAGTGACTTACTGAATGATTAGATAAATTTGACACATATTGTTAGCAGAAAATTTACCTACTTGCCCACTTTTTTCAATAGTATTATGTTATCACATTTTTATGATTAATTTAAAGAAATACACTAGAAGCTATTTCAATATCTCATTTAAGGCTAAGGAATAAGGATAGAGTAAAATAATCATTATAACTTATAAAAAATAAACTTTCATTAAGTCAATTTTTTTTTTGAAATTTGACATTTAATGAATGTAATTAGAAGTATAATTATTATAAAAAAAAAATTATTTGTATGTATAAAAAAAAATAATAGTAATGATAATAAGGTAGTTTAACATAGATTCTTATTTATGTTGTCACATCTTCTAGTAATTAAAATTGAAATCCACTTTGACCAAGTAACGAAGTTTAACCTGTGAAATGTCATATACAATAAATCTGAAAAAGTTAAAATTAAAGAAATGTACCAAAACTTTTGTGGCAATAAAGCTACAATACAGCAAAACCTCTGTTTACGGGCACTTTTAAACTCCCACATACATAAATGTAAAAAAATAACTAATAATATTAGACAATCTTTAATCACCTATAATGTCTACTATAGAGCGATTTCATTGTAACAACACATCATGTGTTTAAACAATACCCAAATGCATAAAATAAGATAAGTTTAATTTTCAGTGTAAAAAAAGGATACTCATTGTATAGCAATGATGTATCGTCGATATTGGAAGAAATTGGTTTCCCAAGGGGAACCTCGATCTTATCATCAATGAACAATGATTCAGCAGGATCAGGCTTTGTCCTACCAATTCCCATACAACTGTGCTTTCCAGGTGATAACTTCTCTATGTATTCAGATGCTTTGTACTCATCCCTAAAATTAATAATGTAATATAGTTAATTTAATCGCAAAATACACTAATTAAATCAATACATACATGTTACCCAGGGCAACTTCACACAATAGTAATAAACCGGTATTATTGCCATGAGATGCCATACAATAGTTGGCTGATTTTGACACCATGTCAGCAAAATATATACCTTTACCAAACATGTAACCGGTAACTGGAGCTTCTTTGGGTGCAATGCGTAAACCCTAAAAAATAAAAATTAAACTAGTTTCAAATGTAATTTAAGATAAATAATACAGAATTTGAATATTAAACTGGTATATTATATATTTATATACTAAATACATTATACTTTAAAACAGATTAATTTACTTGAGAAAGTATAGCTGCAAAGTTAGTGATTCGTGAACCATGCCACAACAGTTTACGATTGTGCAACTTTTTAAATGGCTTGAATCGTTTTTCTTCACCAGATCTAACTACTTTGAAAACATCTTTGATATTTAAAGAATAGGATCTATGAGTTTCTGCATGAGTATTAATTATGTACTGCTGAATCATGGTAAATTCATTTGAGGTTGATTGCAATACCTGGAGAATCGAGAAATAAGAATATTAATATTTACACAAATTTAATATTTGTTTGAATTGACTTGGATATTGATTATTTATAACTCACATCAATAGTACAGTTTAATTTCAAATAGTGAGTATCAAGAGGATGTAACATAGAGTCTTCAGATGTTTTATTGTCCATCATGCTGTATGCAATTTGGATTTCCATCAGGCTTCCAATCATTTCTAACTTTGTCTAAACAAATATAATGTAAATTCAGTATTTATGCCTATAATTTATCATTACATTGATACTATTACATATTAACATACATTAAGAATTTCTTTTGAATCAATAAGCTGTGGCGTTTTAATACCAAAATCATGTGGTATTAAAGAATAAAACTTGTTTGTAGCTATAATCATATTGTCTCTTTTATTTTTCTCGTCTACCAAATCTATCATACTATTTAATTCATTCAATATGGTGTATGCTTGTTGTAATTGATTGCGGCTCAATTTTCCCAGTGGCATTTTTTGTAAATCCAACTAAAACAGATTATTATGAATTAAATGCAAAACAATAATTTTTATACTGAATCCAATAAACAGAGCTTAAAGCAGATTACTGATTTGTAACAAATACTGGTAAAAAATCAATAATTTAAGAACCAACAACCAATGACTGTTTTATTTTTGTAAAGGCTGTGTACTGGCTACCAGTAATCAAAATAACAATCTAAATAATAACAATAATTCCTTATATTTTCAAACCAAATTGTATAAAATATTTTTTACCTAACTATTAAATGGTTTTAAATTTTGTTTAATTAAAAGTATTTTATGGTGAACATTATATATATACATATATATATATATATTTATATGTTTTAATTATATTTACTGTTATCTTTTATTTTAAATTTAACTTAATTTTCTACCTATTTTTACACTATTTTTTGCAATCTAAGTTCATTTAAGTTAAGCAATACTTAAGAGTTGTGTATATTATATTATTATTTTATGTATACTTTGTCCAACGAGAGATTGTTATACAGTTACCAACAACTCTACATATCCCCATGTCACTCCTACCCCAATATATATATTATATAACTTTATACACATCCTTATTCTTATAATCAGTGATGTTTTGGAGAGCATACGACATAAAAATATCTCCAATCTACAAATTTGGTATTAACACATTTACCTTTGTGCGTATATTCCTAATCTGGTATCAACTACCGTGTAACTGATAACAGTTGCTTGTTTTCAATAAAATTAATAAAAAACGCAGGAAATAAAAACCAGCTCCAAAGTATTGCTTATTAATATGTACGGATGGCTGTGATAAATAGTAAAGCATTACTTTTTATAGCCAAATATTTATAGACAAATCTAGAATATGTACTAGTGATGATTATGAATCAGCAGCAACTGTCAGCGCTTTCCTACAACACCGATCAGTGACAATATTGGCAGCAGCAGTGAACGTGTTAAATAATATATATACAGTATAGTTTAAAAAAATAAATATAAGCAAATGTGAAAAAATGATTTCCTATGAATTAAATAAAATAAAAAAACATTGTTAACTTTAAACCAGTTTTAAGCCCTTATAATAAATGAACTTACTGTGATAACTTACCTCAAATTCATACATAACTTTTTTCATAGATTCAATATCAAAGAGTAAACGTATCAGTGTTTGTACTGGCTCAGGTAACTTACTTGGTATACTACTAATAGAATCAAGAGTTTTGGATTCATCCTGAAATATAGATTATTAATAATAATAATTCATTATTTTAACAAATAAAAATAAATAAATATGCAAATTTTCAATATTTTACAACACTAAATTTCTAATAACTATCCATACAAAAAAGTAAAGAGATACATAAATTAAGACAAATTGCATAGTTATGTCATGTAAAAATTTTCTACAGAAATGCATGAAATTCTAACATATGGAGTTTAAAAAAGTAAATAACTTTCTTAAGTATAGACTGAAGAAATAAGTATACATGGCAATAATCACCAAAAACTCCAGATGAAATTAATTATAAATAGTAAATGCTATAAAAGTAGTTAAAAGTGTTTAAAATCTAACCTAGTTTCAGCTCTAAGAAGCATGTTGACACTATATGCTGTTCACTGTGAGTTGATCTACTTCTGCGCATCTATACCAAGCGGCCAAAATGTTCAGACCCCCTCAGTTGAAGATTGATGGTCTGTAATCACAGCAGACCAATCGGTTGGTGACCAGCATTGCTTGTCTTAGTAGGCAGCCACCATTGTGACAATCCTTACTAGCGCTCCAAGAAGACGCTCGGACGCGACTAATTTTTGTCGAGCGAGTAGAGATTAACTTACAGTGAACAGAGTATAATATGAGGTTAAAGGCCTATTGTGCTAAATGCCTGTGAAACTTTGTTAATTACAAAAAAGAATTATCAGTATTCAAAAAGAAAATCCTATGACAGATGCTTGACTCTAAGATGCATCAGAATATGGATAAATATAATTGGAAAATTAACCAAGAAATAAGAGATATGCTACAAAATGTTTGCCTAAATAATTGCGATACTGAAAAGAGATTAAAGATAGGCAGATTATGTTTGACGAGCACAGTTAACACTAATTGAAGAAGTAAAAAAAAAAACACTGGGGCGCAAAAAACGGCTTGACTGTTTTAAAGGCGAAAACGAATAGATAGAATCAAGATATGGTTATACTAGAAAAAACAATGAAAAAAAGGTGACTGCTAACTGATTGAGAAGTGGTTGCGACTAAGGGTCGGAATAGTCTATATTAAGCCATAAAAAAAGAATAAAATTACCTGTCCATAATCAATTTCAACTGGAACTTTTTTACCGGGCATTTTTACAAAATTATTTCTATTTCTCCATGTGTTTCCAGTCTGATCTTCATAAAATGATTCAAAACTTTGTTTGGCCTCTTGTAACGATTCATGCTCTTTAGTTTTAAAACCACCAATAGTGGTTCCAATTCTTCCCCAAGAACGGAATACCCAATACCTGTGTAGAAAAAAATGTATAATTAACTTATTTGATAATCAAATTTATTTAAAATGTATAGAATACCTGTTATTATTGTCAGACTCTAATAATTGCAATTTATAATATGAGTTTTTACCAGTCAGCACATCAGACAGACATAAATTTGCATTCCACACTTCATTCTTTTGCTTATAGACGTGAGCTTTATGTTCAAGTGCTGACTGTGGTTCAACAGCAATGCCTCCTTTTAAAGTTAACTTCACACTTGTTGGCACACTTTTCTCATACATACTTTTTCCTGATATTTTACTCTTTAAATTGCTTTTATTTGTATAATCTAATTCCAATTCTTTTTGCCTTCTTTCAATTCTTTCTTTGACCTGAATTAAAATAATTATATTTTAATGTACAAAAATTAAGCAATAATTATAATTACATGTCCTCCCCATGGTGCCAAGTTTTGTTCAATTATCAACTCGATTGCATTGCCACCTTTATCAATAGCATCAAAAAATTTAGTAGGTTCAACAACTTCAATTTCTGAACTTTCAGCTTCTTTTATCTTTACACTCTTTTTCATAATGCTGTCTGTATAAAATAAAAATATTATTTAATTTAGAAACTATAGTAGTAATTAGGTATAAAAATGATTTTTAATAACTTCTAAGTATAAATCTAAAAAAAAAATGTTAGATAAGTAGGTATGATAAGTTCATCATATTATACTACTTTAAATAACTCATCAGATTCTATAGCTTTTATCAAATAATCACTATTTAATTTCAGTTTACGAAATATTTAAATATATATTAAAGTGTATTAACAATTTCTATTAAATTGGACAATGAGAATGGTATTTTATTATAGTAGTTGGGTGATAAAATATATGGGAAGGAAGAGGGCTAAAGCCCTATTATTCATATTTTTCTTCAATGTGCCATTTTATGGGAGAGGACTGTACCTTATTTTTTTCCAGATTATTAAGAAAAGCACTGGAAATTTTCAATTTTTACCTCTTAAATGCATCAATTAGATCCAATTTTCTTTCAGAAACATCCCTCAAAGTTGAAACTTAAACCATATTTTACATTTTTTTGTTTATAGACGCAAGAAAAAGAATCATTATAAATTCAATACATTTATTGTTCCACTCAGAATCTAAAATGATTTTATTTAATATGTTCAGAGGGCTAAGCTCTCCCCCCCCAAAAAAAAAAAATATGCATATGTATTTGATTAGTACTTATTTATAAAAGTTGGTTCTTTAAAAAGATATAAAAAAAAAGAAGTCAAAGAAATTGAATTCATTTTGTCATAATAAAAATACATTATACCCGGGTTTGCAAAAACAGCAGCAACATTACAAGTACATTGAGAAACTACTGTACCACCAAATTTTGCCACTTTAAGTTTTATTTGTTTCAAGTCTAAGCCTTTTAATAAAGTTGTGAACTCCATATTTTTTAGTGGCAGAATACGTGTTACTTTTACTCTGAAATAAAATACAAACAGATAACATTATGCTATTATGAAATAGTTCATTATAACTTACAGGCCTTTATCGTTTTGTATGGTTGATGATTGCTCTTTAGAAGTTTTATCAGATTTTTCAAATAAACGATTCTGTATTTTGCATTTATACTTCTTACTAAAAAAGTTTAAATTATACAATGAAATAAAAAATTAATATTTTAATTTAAAAAATATCAAACATGTTTTTTTTCTTACAAATAATCATCATTTTCAAAAATATGAATAGGAATTTTGAATTCCACACGACGTGGTTCAACCATAACTTTTTCACATTTTAACCACTCATTTTTATATCCTAAACATTGATATCCAATACCACTTCTAAAAACCAATTGACCTCCACATTCATCGCAAGGAACTAAAGTACCAAAAGCCAGTAAATCTGATAATCTATCATAAATCTAGAATGAATATCAAATGTATAAGTAACAACTTAATTTTAAATTATTTGTAATTAAATACAACAAAAACAAAAATTAAAGCTGATAAATAACATTTTTTTAATCTTATGGCACATTCTGATATGGAGTATATATATTCAAGGTATTTGCCTAGTTTAGTCATCTGTTTGGCAAAATTTTTATTTATGCCTCCTTCAATTTAGTTGAATTTGATATGGAGATGGCAGCCTCTTTCCCTAGACAATTCCTTGGCCAGAGAGAAATTCCGCCTGTACCAAGATTTGAACCAGTCAAGATTGGAACTGCCGTCTAAGTCCACTTGGATACTATATATATAGTTTAGTTTATACAGTAAAAGTTTATCCAGAATAACTTATGTTTTATTTTTTTTACAATTATTTTTAGATTGCCAGAAATTATTAACATAGTATAAAATATGAACTTTCAAATAAACAAATACCATTGTATTTTAAACTAAAAATTTGAATTAGGTACATACCGCTCCAAGATTTGACTCTGGTATTTCTTGTTTATTAAATTCCAAAAGTTCTTTACATATTTTGACAGAACATGTTTTTAAATAATCTCTGTATTTGAATATTAATTTATTTTGTTTTTTTATTTCCAAATCTGAATGATTATTAGACTTCATTTTTTTACTTGAACTAGGTCCATCAGTTACATCTAAATTATCAGCACTTGACAACAATAACAATAATAAAACAAACAAACATTCAAATGACAAATTATAAATAAATACAAAAAAAAATTAACTCACGTAATAGTGGTTGTAGTAGTCATCCTAGGCAGAAGATTTTTAAGGTTAATTCTATCTTCTTCTCTTAAACTAAGATAGCCAGATAAAGAAGAAGCAAGATCCAAGAATCCTAAATCTTGCCTAAGTTTTACAAAACATTCTAAATGGTGCCATCTATTTATACCACCAAAACGACGAGCTTCATCACTATCATAATCCATTTTACTTACACGAATATCATCCTAAAAAAAAATAATGAATACATTAGTAATTAAATAAAATGGAAAATTACAAATGAATCCACTCAGTATTTGTTTTAATATTTAATATTTGAATAATAATTCCATTCAACAAAAGTATGATTGGGGAACAACTCTAGTTTCGTGCCCACGCAAATTTTTAAATTTTTATTTTTGTTACCTATGTAAATCAACATTTTAAAAATGATAGTGTAAAAAAAAATTGGCGGAAATCAATAGGTTTTGAGTTATAGCTAATCAGATTTTTCAGTTTATATTATAATCCTTAAATACCCAGTATGAAATACCTCGAAATACTTCAAGTGTGATGCAGTGGTACATGCACAACATTCACTAAATGTCGAATTCAATACTCTCATGAAATAAAATGATATATATATATATTATTATAAAATTGGTTATATCATTTGACAGTGTGACCTATCTCACATAGTTTTCAAAGTGTAAAAAAAGTAGTGAAAAATCATCTTTATTCTATGAGAGTATCGAACTCAGCAATTCGTGAACTGTCTGGTATGCAAGTACCACTGTGCTATACTTGAAGTATTTTAAAATCTTGCATGCTGGGTATTTAAGGATTATAATATAAACTAAAAATTTTAATTAACTATAACTTAAAATCTATTGATTTCTGCCAATATTTTTGCACCATCATTTTTAAAAAGTTTATTTACATAGGTTTCAAAAAAAAAAATTTCAAAAATTTGCATAGGCGCTAAACTAGAGTTATGCTATTGATTTTTTTGAAATTACTTTGGTAAATATTTCTTAATATTTCTTCATTCAGATTTATCAATTGTTTAATCATAATTACCAGATTATTGTTAAGTTTACTATTATAGATTAAGTATAATTAATTTGTTAATTTTAATTTAGAATAGTTAATTTAAAGTATTATTAAAGTTTAGTACTTCAATCATTATTATTTATTAAACTACATAAATTCTCTAAAAATAAAATGTATACCTAATATTCAACACAGTAACAATATAGAAATTGTAACATAGCAATACATTTAATAACAAATACAATAAAACATTTTTATGATGGAATTGCTCAGTATTAACTGATTTTTTCATTATAAGGAGACTAAAATATACAGGATATAGGTTATACAGGATTATTGTTATTTTCCATTGTAGGAAGATTTTTGTCTTATAGGGGGTCCATTATAAGGAGGTTTTAAAATTTAAAATTTAAAGTAGAAAGTATCCAGAAAATGTAATTGTAATGTTTGTTATTTTTTTTTATTATTAATTTAAATTAGAAATTTAATACTCAATATTAAATATTCGTACCTTTACAATTTTATCTTGACATCCACAACAAACAGCTCGTCCAGATTTTGCATATTCCACATTAAAATCTGCATTCTCTTTTTTTTTCCCATTTGATTTTTTTTTTGTTGACACAGGATCAGGAGTTCCAATTAGAGACTCTAAGAAAAAATATATTAAAGATAAATACTGTAATTTGGACAGATGGCAATTTTTGATACTTCTTTATTTAATATACAAACTACATTGAGAGGACAGAGTAGTTAATACACCAGTAGTTTTTAACCAATATGTCATGAGCTTTTGAAAGTTTTTGTTTAATAATAATTTTAATTTTCAATAAAATATAAATTAATTTATAATAATATGTACAATAAAATACAATTTTGTATCTAATTTGAAGTATAAAATTTAACAATGACAAAAAAAAGAAGAAATGGCTTCATGAGATGTGCTGTAAAAATATTGTAGAGCACAATTGTCCTGTATTTAAAAAAAAAGATTGAAAATTACTAGCATTATCTTTCTACTTTAAATAATTAAAGCTAGCAATAGTTAGTCTAACCTAACTTAACATTGCTCAACACATGATTTATATTTATTTTTCATATACTTATTAATACTTCAGATTTTAAGTGATGATTGAATTGCTTTTGAAATTATGTGCGTTTTATTAATCGTTTTCTTCTTTTGGAACAAAAATTTAAATCCTGTATACTTAACATAATAACAAGGGGAAACAAAAAAAAAAAAAAAATTAAAGAAAAAAGTTTATAAAAAACCAGCTTTGGATTTTATTATTTTTTTTTAAACTCAAAAACAAATAACTCGAAAGTACTTGAAATGTTCACCCAATGTTTTTAATACTTAAACCAATTCAAAACACTAGTAATAATTCTTGTTTGAATATTCCAAACTACTCAACCAATTACTTGAGAAATAAACCTCTCACTAGGATGATGAGAATAGCCAATGAAGATCCATTATTCTACTTCTAATTTAATTAATTTCAATGTATTTAATTCACCTTTTTTTTTATGTACAAACTATTGCTTTTATAAATATTAGGTCCTCGCCCATAATTATTATAAATAAATAAATATTATATTTTCTTTATATGATAAAATTTTCAAAATATTTTAACTCTTTGTGGGCTATGCATAGACATTTTAAATTTTTTTGCTAAGTTTTTTTCAATAAATGCGAGGGATAAACCACTCTTGTTAATCAGTATACAAATATTTGGTAATCTTTGGAAATTTTAAAGTTTAGAATTAATTATAAATATTACAAACTTTAGTAGACATGTTAAAATAATTAATCAATTAATTTTGATGAAATTAAAATAATTGTATAAGATTTAAATAAGTATCATATTTAAATTCAAAACACTTGATATTATAATTTTTGTTTTTCTATTGCATTATAATAGTAAAATTATTTATTATGATTCTAAAAAATGTCAACTACTTGTGATTGTAGCATTTAAACTGTCCTAAATTTATAATTAGTGTTAGTTCAACAAGAAAAAAAAGGGGGGTAAATGGATGACACTCTATTGTACAGTAAGTTACAAGCGGTTACAAGTATGTACTTCTAATGGATGGGGTTAAATTTGAATTCAATGATGTAATATTATCATGACGTATAGAGTATTGAGTTTATAAGTAAAATGGGGAATTTAATTATACAGTGTACCCTGTTTACACAATATACTCATTATTTCGAAAATGTTTAAGAGGGACGTCATACCCACATGTGTTGTCTCCGTCTTACACTCGTATGATATAGCAAATTTTTCTTTACCAGATTCAATAGTGTGCTGTTAGTTTTGATATTAAGAGTGAATTTATCTATTATTAAATTTAAAGCTAAGATAATTATCTAGGGCCCCACAAAGGCTTTTATTGATATTATTATTTTTAAGTAAGTTATAATCTTTTTAAATTGATATTTTTTATAGACCTTTATTACCTAGGTACCATATGATACTGCAGGGGTCTCCAAACATTTTTAGTCAAGGGCCACATAAAATATAAAAAAGCTCTTAACGGGCCAAAATGTATGAACACATATAATTTTTAATTTTGTAGAAATATAGAAAATTTAAAATATTTAAAAAATAATTCTTACAATATACCTACTTAAATATACTTAATTTTAATAATATATTTTTTATTAATGAGAAGCATGAAATTGATGTTTTTTTGCCAATATTTTATCAAATTCAGGTTCTGGGTTAGTTGTTCCAATTTTCAAAATTGATTCCAAATGTTTGTCAGACATGGCTGATCTATATTTCGATTTAACGTATTTCAAATTAGAAAAAGTTTGTTCGCACAAATAAGTAGTAGCAAATATAGATATATATTTAATTGTAAATTATTTTACATTTGGATATTGAGTATCTGAAAGAAATTTATAAAAATCAACCAAAGTCTCTTTGCTATATTTGATTCTTAATGCATCATTACATTGCAAATCAATTGTTTCCATTTGTAGAGGGTGCTAGGTAACTTCTCAATATCACAACTAAATGGATTCTAAAAAATACTGATT
This sequence comes from Pentalonia nigronervosa, assembly GCA_014851325.1. Classification (NCBI taxonomy): domain Eukaryota; kingdom Metazoa; phylum Arthropoda; class Insecta; order Hemiptera; family Aphididae; genus Pentalonia; species Pentalonia nigronervosa. The sequence continues at coordinate 76,822 of JACXSJ010000360.1, forward strand.
TCTTCAGATTTGACGTCAAGGTCAGAAAAACGATGTTGTAATTGAATTTTAAGTTCAGAAATTATTTTTTGAGTAAAGTGAGTTTTACATACATATTTTTAGATTGTTTACCGTCATTTGGCGAGCCAGTGAAAATTTGTTCACGAGCTGTAGTTTGGAGACCCCTGTGATACTGAATAAAATCTTAATCCTTCTTAAGTAAATAGCCTGAACATGAATTAGGTAGTACTGGTATTATGCCAGGTAAGTTTATACTGCAATACCCATAGCTGTACAGTTATACTAATACTAGTATTTTGACTAGTATATTTTTAAATTAATGGTAGCCCCTACATAGATATATTAATAATATACTCAATAAAATTAATTATCATTGTTTTAAAATATTAAGAATATGATTGTATGAAATATAATTAAATATGTAGGTAGGTAATGATAAAATTATAATTAATAATGTATTTGGTAATTTATTTAGTTTTCCATAAATATTATATAGATAATAATTAGCTATAAATTTAATACAAATTATTTTCCGGTATTTCACAATGCTTATAATATATGGCTAACCTAACTGTAACATAATATATATCATATAGATCCCAAATGTATATTTATACTTTTTATAATAAAAATAATCTTTAGAAATCTCTAGTAATATTTGGAAATCTAAAATCTGGTGTACTAATTTTTTAATAGTGGTTTACCCCTTGTATAAATGGAGATACAATTTTTTTTGGTGAACTAAAAACTTGAAAATTTAATACAAGTTTTCTTATAAGTAATTAGATAATTAATGTAACCAAAAAATCTTAAAAATATACAACACTTTTTATAGAGATTTTAAGTTAAAATTAGTGAAAAATTAAATATTTGATCCAAAAATTATGATTTTGGTTATTTTTCTATAATATTAAAATATTAATTGTGGGTACTTGAAATTTTAACTGTATATTATTATATTTTATACACATAATAAATTTGCAAATATAAATTTTTGGGAAAAAATTATTTCAACCTACTGTATGTAAAAATAAATTATTTTAATACCAATATAAACATATCATAAAATATACTAATATAGGCTGATAGGCTTATCCATCTTCGGTTACAATTGTTTTACATATACAATGGGTTATCATTCTAATTAAATTTAACACATACAGTGACTTACTCCTTAATGACGAAGTATACTCAACATCTACAACAGAGTGGTATACCTACATTCCTACTTTTCAAAAATATATTTTTATATGAAAATATGTTTTTAGTTTTAAGTTTTTTTGGTTGTTATTTTAAGTCTAAAAAATTGGTATGACATAAAATAGTAATTATTTTACAAACATTCAGTGTTATAAAATGTGTATTTTTATAAACATTTTTAAAAGGGCGAGCAAGTAGAGAAAGTCTGTCAGCACAATTGCATAGTATATTTTATGAAATTATTACTATTAAAATAATTTATTTTCAAATCCTAGCATTTTAAAATGTCATTGTATAAATAATATACTTTTAAAGTCTCAAATAACCACAAATATTTTTAAATCATAACAAATCAACTATAATATTATCATTCTTTGTTTAAACATATAATTTTGTACAAATTTAAACTTGAAATGTCTATAAAAAAATAATGTTGATATATTTTTTGGTTACAATATTAACTACTTACAATAAACCTGTTTTAAATGTTCAATCCTTAAATATAAAAATTGAACATTTTTTAAATTTTTAACTAAAAAATAATTTTTACATTTTCAAGATTTGATGAATTTTATTAAATTTTGAACTTAAAATGCTAAAAAAAAAATTGTGCCTATATTTTTCAACTGTTATTATAAAATTTACAAGGAACTTTATATAGAAACTTTAAGCTTTTTGACTCAGCAAATTTATTTTTATTGATATTTATAGAAAAAAACTAAAAAAAATAACCAAAAATTTCTAATTGTAAATTATATGGTGTATAGAAAATGATAATATAAACATTCAATGAATATTTAATATATATAAATTTTTTTTTTTATTGAAACTTTGTAGGTTTACAATTTATTTCAACAATTACAGAATAAGATTGATATAACTAAAACATTATGATAAACACTTCATATCAGATAAATTAAATTAAATTAAATAACATTAAATGGATAGACCAGTCTCACGGATGAAGGATAAATATTCGGATTATAACAATTTCGGAATTTGGATTTAGAATAGAAGGTAAGGTTAGTTGGATGTATTGAGATTTTAGAAAATTAAAAAGAGTTAAACGATTAGATGATAAAGAGGGGCAGCTAAAGATAACATAGGAGAGATCACAAGTTATCTCTTCAGTGTGTTTTGTATAGTAAGGGGAATTGTTTAGAAAGAATTTATAGGAATGGGAAGGTAATGACCGATATGTAAACGGTTAAATTGTGTAATTGAAGTTCTGGATAGTTTTAGATTAGTGAACCAGGTTTTTTTTAAGATGTCGGGAACAACACTTTTATATTTTGAGGCAAAATTGGCCGGAAGACTATTCCAATAAGATGACCAAAGATAATTGATATGTTATCGCAGAATAGGGAGGAAATCAGAAGAATATATCTACAGTTATTACTTTTTGTGTTACACCAAAAAACAAAATTCATTTTTTCAAAATTTAGTTTTGCATAAAAATTTCCATTTTTTTAAATTTTTTTTGGTTTTTTCTAACGCTTTTAAAACTATTGGGATTTTTAATAATGACCTCTCAAATGAACCAACTAGATTTGATCCACTTTTGTACCAGGAATGTTACTGAAGTTCAAAAAATGAAGCATAATATTAACTATTTATCATGTAGGTACACAAGACATATAAAAAACAATATATCACTGTAAAATCAATATATTCACTCAGAATCTAAAATAATATGAAAATGTGTAACTAGATAATACATTCAATAATCTTGTTTAAAATTACCTAATTTATTCTTGATTTTTTTTTGATCATCCCATCTAATTGAATCAATATGTCCAATATCAGCAACTGTTTTAGGTCGTTGTTTAGCAAAGAAACAATTGAAATGATACCAATTCGGCTGTTTACCATCAAACATAGGGGACTAAAAATAAAAACATAAAAAATTTACATGATATTTAACTTTTATGTTATAATTATAGCATATTTTTTTCAATTAAAAAGTTACGATAAAACTCATTAAAATACATAATAATTAGATGTAAATTATTTTATTTTTATAAAATATTGATTAAGTCTTAATATATTTATAAAATGTTTTAATGTTATATCAAACAATGGAAACTGTATCGTTAAAACTCAGCTAAATATCTTAAAATTTAAAAACCCCTTTAATTGAATGGAAAGAGTTATTGATACAAATACAATACACATAATATGTGATTGAACCAAACTTATCATTTATCTTTAAGAAGACACAATACACAAATAAGGGAAATAATATGTATTCTGTAGTATTAATAACATACAGCATGGCAAACTTGCAATCAACTAAAACAAATTTTGAGTCCTTAGATTTAATAACACAAATAATTAGAAGCATATAATTCTACATAGAATTTTATTGATACTTATTTAAATTTTAAAGTGAGTTATAACAATATAAAATACAAATTATCATTTTAAAATGCTCATAAATTGGTTAAAAATATATATCAATAAAACACTAGTTAAAATATGTTCTAGATAATATGCTTAACTTTAATTTGATAACAAGTCAATTCACTATGGTAAAAGCCAACACAATATTGGCTCTACTGAACTCGAATTTGTAATATTATGAATTTGCAAGACAGAAAACACAAACGAGTATAAGATTTTTCACATTATAACTAAAATTATAACACATTATTATAATTCAATGTTTATAGGTTTAATAGGTTAATAGGTAGGTATAATTCGAGATATATTTTAAAGATTAAAATTTAACTTAATATTAAAGTTAAATAAATATATTGATATTGACGTACTTGAACCATAACTGCAAGTCTAAGATGATCCTTTTCAATACCTTCCTTACATCCTTTACATTTTGATCTACCACTCTTAGCGTATTCAACACGATACGGAGCCTCTTCGGTTTCCATAGTTAAAATGTTTATACAGACTTCGACCTTTTGCTAATCGTATTTGAAATTACAAAAAACGGCAACAAATTAAATTCTATAAATGACACTTCAACTAGAGTGAATTGTGAAGAAAATTATTATTTCAGTTTTGGTACATTTCACGAGTTAGCTATAACACGAGGTACAATCGATCCGCTGTTTAAGATCATTACACGTGATAAACGTAATGACAGCAGGTTAACGAATAACAAAAAGTGAACATCAATCACCCCTGAACAGTGAAGAATGAAAAGTGAACATCCACAATTGGCACAATTACACAGTTGTAGACAGAATACAGTATAATGTAAAGGAATAAGAAATTATATAGGAACCATTAAATTGGAGGCAAAATGTCATCAATACAATAAAACTATCAGAATTCAAATTTTCAAACCAGTGCTGGCTGATATGTAGTATCACAAAATAGATTAAATCAGATGGTGCACCTATTTGGCCCATGTAATTCTCAAAATATATGTAAGCAAATAAAATCTACCTCAAATCAGTGGCATCACAAATAAGGAAAATAAGTCTTTATGAGAAATTATTGTTTATTAACTACGCATCACTGACTTTTTTGTGTGATATGACCACACAACAATATGATAATGATAATATGACATCACAGACTAACATAACTCTTTTATAGTATATCTTATTATCTTATATAGTCCGTGTATAACACAATTGTACTCGCGCCAAATTCATAATCTTTGTAATTTTTTGGTTGTTCTACGTACATATTACGCTGAGTCATTAAAAAATAGTATTTTTTAAATGTTTAAAATGCACTTGTCAAAAAGTATTTGAGAATTAATTGAAATACCAAAAAAGTATTTAAATGCAAGTATTTGAGTACTTAACAAAACTATCTCTAATACAGTTAAATATAAGTAGATAGAATAAACATAGGCCCAAAGATTACCATTGACTTATCCATACATTAAAGCTACTAAAATTTTAGATGATTTTTTGGAATTTCATTAGTGTGCATTTCTGCTAAATTTATTTTTTACCTTCACAAAAAAAGACTACTTAAGAACTAATAAGTATAAATTTTTAAACATTTATTATCTATATCCGTGAGTAATTATGTTATCAAAATTAGAACATGTTAAGATACAAATGACACTAGTAATAGCGGATATATGGCTTCAAACGTTTATATGGAAAGTATAGGGAACCTAGCAATCTAAATAGTTTTAATGTGAATGGGAGAGCTTTTATCCCACACCTAAAAAGCTGTCTGTTTTTGGGTGTAGAGGTTACCCTAGTTTTGTTTAAGTCTCATTTTTTTTTAAATTCTGAGTGGAGCGATGACTTAACCATAATGTGTTTTTTTTTATTTTGTGATGTGTTATCACCTTTTGTGGCAGTAAAAATGTTTTGATTTTTTACACCAAAATTTATTTTCTGATAGGAAAGTGAATCTATTATATACGGTATTTCTTCCTTAACAAAAATTTGATTAACACGAACTATTGGATAATGCGAACCGATTTTCCGGTCCCGCAAAAGGCCCTATATATACTTCTATAGGTATTTTAAAAAATTCAAGGGTCAAAATTTCCAAGTAGTTTCAAAAGCGTTACAAAAACCGAATGTTCATATATAAGTATTTTGTATATATTATACAATTTGAAAATATTTTGACTCCTTTTGAGTTATTTATATTTAATAAGCATAAGCAATTTTCGAGGTTTTTTAGTTTTTTTCTATATCTGTAAAAAAAAATTTTGTGGGGTCAAAAAAGTTGAAAATTTAATATTAGGTTCTCCAAAAGTTGTTTTAATAGCAGTTCAAAAATATTAAATATGTATAGGTACGATTTTTTTAAAAACATCAAGTTCAAATGTTTATAATATTTATTAAAATCATGAAAATTTTGCAAATTATTTTATAGTTAAAATTGTATAAAATTTTTAATTTGTATAGTTAAAGACTGCAAATTTAAAACAAGGTTTCTCGTAAGTATTTAATAAAGTAACCAAAACACCTATAGTAATTATATATACACAGTTTTTTAAAAAGAAATTTTAAGTTAATAATATTAAAATTAATTATTTTGATAACAATAATATTATTACAATATACCTATACAGTAATAAAAACTAACGACCATCTACGCTTTTTCGTATACACTGATATACCTAATATCATTGAATTATAACTTAACACACTGATTTTAATTTAGTGACCCACACGACATTCAATGTACAGCAAAGCAGTACCCCCCACTGGCCCATTTTTATAATTTTTATAATTCATTTTTAAATCGACAATCAGTATTCAGTTCTTAATTTAAAAAAATGGTAGTTTTGATAAAAACTTAATTGTGGGATTTTGTAGCTAACTCCATAATCAATGTACAAAACTCCAAACATGTGTCCCACAGACTATGGCGGTGTGAGGGTGTCCTTGGGAGTCTGTGTAACTTTTAAATTTTAGCTCTCCCAAAACAATTGTCTAAATTGCGTCTATGTTGGTAGGTATTATATCTAGTTGGGTCTATTGAACCGTGAAAAATCATTGGTAGGTGGGTGGTACATTGTCCATAACAAAGTTTATAGGTCAATGTGTTTGGAAGATGAATAGGAAAGGTAGATTTATTATTTACTATTTAGTCATATAGGAAAGAGATGATAAAACATAGGCATGCACGGGTGCAGCAGAAGATTCATATGCTGCATCTGCCACATTTTTTGAGCCGATTGATCAATTATGGGCCAGTCGGGGCAATTCATTATTTAATAATTTAATATAAATTATAATAATTAATAAGTAAATAAAATTGATGTGAACAATTAAATAATTATTTTTAAAATAGAGTGTAGACAAAGCTATCAGTTAATATGTTATTAAACAAAATATAAAAATAAAATTTATACTATAATACTATGCATAAATTCAATGTTTTGGTTATTTTCATCGTCCTGGAGTTGGTAGTGATTAGCAGATTAACTCTACTATATAGCTAGCTGGCGCGTCGGCTGCTTCCGCTGGAAAATCTTAGGTACGTTCTAAAAATAATTCAGTAATCGACTGAATAACCACAATAATCAGAATATCGAATTTATATTTGATGACCGATAATAAAGTATCATTAAGGTGCGTTCACACGAGAGCACGCAAAAGATGAGCATGTATGCTCACCCCGTGCGTCGCACAAATTTACATCGTTTGGACGGTGTTCCGAGCACGCGCGAATTTTCGCGACGCACGGCGAACGCGATCCAATTGTTGTCGGTAAATTCTAATTGCTCAAAGACATAATTGCCGGACGCACTGCTCCGTTTGGACGGAAAAAGTTAACCAGCGCAACATTTATGCGTGCTACTGTGTTAATTACTTAAACTTAGTTTTTTTACTTAAATTTTTTTTACAAAATAAGTAAATTAAAATGGAGTGGTGCAACGATGAATGCATTCAGTTGATTCATGAGTATCAACAAGAAGAAGTGTTGTGGAACCCAAAACATACATTTTATTTTTCAAAAACAAAAAAACAAGATGCATGGGAAAAATTCAAAGTCCTCTGATGCCATACGAATAAAATTTTTAAATTGTTCAGTAGTCTTATCAAACTGTAAATGATCCATTAAATTGGGTCTAGCTTCTCGTTGTCTATACAAATGAGTGATCCACCATCTTCTATCTTGTCGACTTGATTTTTTTTTGTTTTTTTAAAATAGAATATAAAACTATTAACGCGGCACTTTTAACTTTACGCTCATGTTCAAACAAAATTAAATTATTTTCTTGAATAGACATGATTTAAGTAGTAATTTAACTATTTTTCTGTAAACACTGTTAAATGTTATGCTCGCCGAATAACAACTACAAATCTGGAACGCGAATTTGACGCGCAAATATTAAGTTGTGCGAGGCATCGTCCAAACAGCACACACAAGCATTCGTGTTCGCACACGGCGAGCACACATGCTCAGATTGTGCGTACTCTCGTACTCTCGTGTGGACGCACCTTTATACAATTATTATTGTAGTGTATTGTTGCAGACCAAATCATTTTCACTATAAATATATTCATGGTTAGGCATGTTATAAATATATTCAGTGTGGCGTGATATTCGAATTATGATTTATTAATTAAGTTGTTATTATTCAGACGACCGTGATTGTGTTCTCCGCGAAACCATTCATGTGTGTCAACGTTGTATTATTCTTTAATAGTGATCATTTTTCTTAAATAATAAATTTAAACTTCAAACAGGAGTTCGATAAATAAAACAACAAAAAGGCGGAGCTGTTAAAGTTCGTGAATTAAAAAAAATTAAACTTCAAAATGCTGCTCAATCCTGCTATAATATTATAAATTTATTTCAAAAATCAGCAGATGGATTTAAAAAAATATTGATATTCCAACATATCAAGATGTTATTATAAATGAATTGCAAAATGAAGATGTTGACAACCCTGATCCTATAGTAAGTTAATAGTATATTATTTAATTATTTATATTTTTATTTATTCTAAATATTTATATAAATTATATTTATATTGTTTTAAAAATATATAAATTACAATATAAATATTTCAAAAATTTACCTAATATAATAAATAATTACAAGTAAAATGATTTAAATTTTTAATTTTTGGTGTTAGACATAAGTAAATTATATTTAATTTGTAGGATTGCATTGAACAGGAAAACAATATGAAAGTATATACAGAGGTTAGTCAAGTTCAAGTAAGTGAGACTGACACCGATTCAAATATTGATGAAAACTATTTGAAAGTTCGTGGAATTCTAAGTTCTAAAGTTAACGACCCTTAAAATAAATTGCCTTCCAATCGCTTAGAATTTAAGGAAATTATTAACCATGGACCCTGTCGCCCTGTATTGAAACTATATCCTAGAACATTACAAAGTAACAGTCAAATATCTTTTCAAAAATCTTGGTATGATAAATTTAGTTGAATTGAATATAGGGCAGTCACTGATACAGTTTATTGTTTCCCATGCATATGTTTTGCCAGAAATGAAAAAAATATGGGTCAAATAGATACAGCATTTTCAGTGAAAGGATTTAAAGGTTGGTATAGAGGGATTCAATGTTTACAAACTCATCAAACATCCTTAGCTCATTTAAATAGTGTAACAGCTTTAAACAATTTTCTTTCTGCCAAATCTATAGATGAAGTTATTAATGAAAGTGTCACACAACAAATAAGTAAGCTAGAAAATGAGCATTTGATGAATAATAGAAAAATCATGTGGCACCTTGTAGAAGTAACTGTGTGTCTTGCCAAATGTGGTAAATCATTTCGAAGTCATGATGAGTTTTCTCATAGTTTTCAAAAAGGACTTTTCAAAGAATTTGTTGAGTTGTTGTCTAGATATGATATGGTGTTACAAAATCATTTTCAAAATGACCTGAAAAATGCATCATATACAAGTAACAGAATTCAAAATAATAAAATTTATTCAATTCACAGTGTACTATTACAAGAGCTGAAACATAATATACAACTACCAATTGCCATTATTGCTGATGAGACTAGTGACGTAGGTCACCATGAACAACTATCTATTGTCGTACGTTATTTTAGCGCCACTCTTAATCGACCAATTGAAACTTTTATTGATTTGAAACAAATGATATCAGTAACTGCAGAATTAATTTTCAAATTATTAGAAAATGTTATTGAACAATTTAATTTAAACTAGAATTAGGTTATTGCTGTTTGTGTTGATGGAGCATCAACCATGGCTGGTAACATTGCTGGAGTTCAAGCTAAATGAAAAATGAAAACATTTTATACGTCCATTGCTATGCACATTGCTTGAACTTAACACTAATGAACGCAGTTGGTACTAGTACTAAAAATCGTCTATAAAATAAAATGGTTTTTGACTTTTTGGGAACGGTTCAATTTATATATTCGTATATTGAAGGAAGCCCAATAAGACATGCCATTTTTGAAAGAATAGCCAAAGAAAATGGCAGTAAATTGCATACTTTAAAATCATCTTCACAAATTAGATGGGCCTGTTGTTCAGAAGCAGTGAAAGCAATTAAAAGTAATTATGTTTTGTTGGAAATATTGAAAGAAATAACTGAAAAATGTTTAATTTCAGAAATGAGAGCTAAAGCAAAGGTATTTTATATCAAATGAAAACTTTTGAATTTATTTTCTGTTTAACCATGATGCAGCCTATACTAGAAATGATTTTAAAAGTAAGAGCTGTCTCACAAACTGAAAACTTTGATCTTTTAACAGCTATGTCTATTGTAAAATCATTAAAATCCTCTTTGAGTTCTATGAAAAGCTCTTAAGATGAAGAATTTCATAAGGTCTTGAAAGAAGCTGTTACTATGTGCGAAGAAAATAATATAATTATACCAGAAATTAAGAATAGAAAAGTTTCATGTAAAATAGACGATACACCATTATCCCAGCATACATACCAAACACAAAATGAGTATATTAAAATAGAAGTATATTTTTCAACATTAGATATTTTGGTGAATTCTATGAATGAAAGGTTTCAACAAGAAACTGTTGATGTTATTTGTGCAGTAACTAAATTAATCAACTTAGAGTTTAATATTGAGTCTTCAAACTTATTCCAAAGATTTTTTCATGTAGTTGCAGAAAATTTAGAAGCAGAGATTACCATTTTGAAAAATATGAAAAATATGCCTAGACCTATAGGAAATTCAGTGAGTACTATATATGAATGATATATGATATATATATACTATATATGTCTTGATTGGTTGTCAATAAAAGGAAGAGCAGATATTTTTAAACAGTTTTTACAAGAATTAAGGATATTTGTTGTAATACCTGTGACCAGTTGTTCATGTGAAAGAACTTTTTCAAAATTAAGCATCATAAAAAATAAATTAAGAAGCACAATGTCTCAGGATAAGGTTAAATTCATTATTGTTTCTATTTGTTGAACAAAAAATGACTGCTAATGTTAATATTGATGAAGTAATTGACCAGTTTAAATTAATGGTACCAAATGATACAAGACTTTTTTTTATAATAAAAAAAAAAATTGGGAATTATTATTATTATTATTAAAATTATCATTTATCACTACCTATATTTCAATGTACAATGTATTTTATTTAATTAATAAAAAATAAATTGACTAAGTATTTTATGATTTAATGTATGTAATATAATTAATAAAGTCTGATACTAATTGTAACTTGATGTTTTCAAAAGCAGTGAACAAATGTTTCCTTACATTTTGTATATTAACATTTGTTAATTGTTTAAACAAAATAAATAATTATATTATTATAGCCACTTAGGTAACAATAACACTGCCTGTATATAATGTAATCAATAATTTTGACTACTCAACATTTATTTGGCCTATTGTTAAACAAAGGGCTGCTTAATTTTATATGCTGCATCTGGAATGAAAGTTTGCGTACGCCTATGTGACCCAATATAGTTATAATAATATTAGTAATTAATAAGATTTGTATTTATACGAGTTATACATTGACATTTAGAACAACTATAGTGTTCTATATGCATAGAGAGTTATGTACATTTACTTTGAAAGTTGAAGATACGATTAAAAATGATATTATTAACATATTTAATTATTAAAATTAATAATTCTTAAATCAATAAATTCTTATATCATATCAAATGACAAATACTTTAAAAACTAATTTAAAGTATTCGATCACAAATAATGTGCATATTTTATTATTTATGCCTATAATTGTATATGGTATTATGATCTAAGAATACATCAATAAATATACCTATAACTTTAGAATGTTGATAATAATCGTTATCTCTTTTATCTGTGAAAAATACTTTATTTTTAGTATATATTTTTGTGTGTTTATTAACATAGATAATATATACATAAATTATCACATTTTACATATATTTATCCATACAGTAGAAAAGATAAACATCCTTTATGGAACCTAATGTACGATGGACGTCGCGGTGAGGAAGATGGAATATGAATTGCCAGTGGATAGAAATGAACATAATTATTGTTATCAGTTATCACCGTAGTCGATACTCAATAGCACAAAACGATAGAAATAGAATAATTATTTAATGCTTTGATATCAGTAAATTACTGAAAAACTTTTCAATTTTTGATTTTGACATAATTAGTGTAGACTGACAGACGCGGAATGCGTATACGTTGTGCATTTGTATAGGCATTACTACACTAGGCATCGGACGCCGGTCGCTTACTCAGTACTCGCATAGTCATATATAGTCGCCTGACGGAGTAACGCAACTCGACCCATACAGTGATTCGTATATCTTAATTTTGCATCGTACGACGTACTCAGTATGACCTGTATACTATAGTTCGTATTTATCAAACTGTAGATCTCAGTATATATTGTATTTATATATTTTAAGAAGTCAAATGATCACGAAAGATGGAACATAACTTAATTTTTTTGTTTCTGTGCAAGACAATATTATAATGTCTGTTTTGTATAACATTTTGCGATTTTAGTTTAATTAACCATGTTAAAGGATCGAAGGCCGTTTTATAGTAATAATTATTTTATCAATGACATCTTCATTGATATATACATATATACCAATATAATTGCAATTATAATACCCAGTATTTCATAATATTCTTGATGGAAATTGTATTGTTTTGCTACTTAGATTTTCAATACGCATTGTAGAATACTAGGGTCCATAATTTATGTGTTCTCAAAGTTTCTTGCAATATGTTTAGATATAATTCTATTAATAGTCCAGTGTAAAGTAAAATTTAATTATTGGTTTAATAATAAATAATATGATAACAAATACTACTAGATAAAAATCAATTTATGAAATTTAATTGTCAGCATATTTATTTTTGTGCTAATTTTTTGTTATGAATAATCATATTTTTTAAAACATACAATACATGAAATACCAATAGATAACACCTTTTCTAGATATACAATGTTCAGTCCGACTATGGTTGAAAATTATACATGATCACTTTGTATTTACATTATTCTTCACTTTTTAGTAAGTACAACAAAATATGTATACATTCATCACTTGTAAGATATTATGTTTATTTCTTTAAAGCTTAGTATATGCTGTTATAATAAGTACAAAACTAGAACAAAAGTTATTTAACCTAATAATTATTTTTCATTTTCCATTTAATTTCTGTTTTTTTGAATGTTTTGTCAATTATTAATGTGTTTTATTGGAATTTTATTTGTTTATATATTGTTGTTTACTTTGTTTTATTTTTACAATATTTTAATATTTAAGATTTTTTTTGTTTTTAGTAACAATAATTTAAAGTTAAATACTTTTATATCAATCTAAAGGGTTAAAAGAGTTTATTGACTTATCATATGCATAAACCTTATTTTTAAAATTAATGGATTTTCAAGCTTTGCTTATATGTCTACTTATATTGATTTTAATAGAAATTCTAAGGCTTATAAATAGAAAAAGCTATGACAATAAACAACAATATCACCATTAGTAACAGAAAAGGCAAACAACTCTCTTAAGTTTGTTTAAATACTTTATACATATGAACCTTTTTATTAAAAGTTAGTCACCTAAAGCTTCTACTAAGCAATTATATTTTAAATATAAAGTTTTTATATGCATATATATATTGTATAATTTTTTTTTTGAACAGGTGTGTCGTGTATGAAAGTCCATATTATATATTATTATGGCAACATCAGTGGAAATAGATGATAGTATATTGTCATATGACAAACTTAAAGACTTGTGTAAAGAAAATGTTATTTATTTTACTAATAACGAAAGAAATGGTTCGACTGCTATAGCCAATTCTTTTGAACAATTGTTTCAAAATATTGGTAATATAAAACCTTTGGTTTTTGAATTGCGTAATGTCTGTCATTTGTATGATTTTGATCCATCAATACCTGGTAATGGATATCGAAGTTATGTCACAGTTGTTGATTTATTTATTGCACATTGCATTAAAATTTGCAATCAAATGGCTGCCAATCGTGATTCATTTTTTTTCCGTAAAACATTTTATACAAAGTATGTACTTCATATCCTCACCATGGTTTTATAATGTATAGTTTATTTAATGTCGTCATTAATCAAAATATCTTTACAGAGAGATTGAATCATGTAACCAAGTGATGAGTGCATTGGTATTGTGCTTAGAAAATTTATGTCTTTTAATTGGTTGGAGTGAACCTGGCATGTTATTTGCTGGAAATGATACTGCAGCATTAGAACTTATGATGAAAATTGAACCATCTAAACTATGCCCTTTTTATGGGCGCTGTTTGGCCTTTCAAGTAAATATTTGAGTATTATAAAAATGAATTTTGATTTTCTACTTTTACCATTAACATAACTAACTTATCTATATTCTCCAATAAATGCCATATGTTTTTATCAAGTAGGTACTAAAAATTAATTGATTGATGTTATCTATTATCTTATTTTATAATTCAAATCTTATTTTTGTCTTTATCTATATAAAACAAAAAACCTTTTTTTCATATTTTGACCAATTATATTTATATTATTATTATTGGTGTAAGTAGAACTGATATTGTTGGTCGGTTACTATTACAAATATAATACTTTCAAAAACATTAAATATCTCATAATTTTCAATCTATACTTTTTTATAATTTACTCTTCATTAATCAGACACTATCTTTCCATTATATATATGTTACTATACAAATTAAATAATGAACAATTGGCTTATTTACTATTATAGTTACCTATAAATGTATTTTGTATAGAATATGAGTATGTTTTATTTATTTGTTTTTCTATTCACTTCTCTAGTCTAAGCGAGACATAGGTAAACAGGTTAGATTAGCCTAAATAGGTTATTAACCCATAAAGTATAGACATAAACATTATTTTTTCATTGATTAATTTTACATATTCTCATTCATCATTCTTAGGAAATTATCTTTATTTAAATATTTAAATATGATTTAAAAAGGTTCTTACTATATAAGAAAACTAAAGAAACCTTCATAGTTTTTGAAATTGAAAATATAATGTATTTATAAATTTATAATCCATGTGCATTTTATAAACTGTAATACGTTTAAAACTATTTTAAATTTTTTTAAGTAATTAATTGTATGGCATTGTAATGTTTATTAAGTTTAATGAGTCACTACAGCCTGCTTTGAAAACTATTGCTATAATGATGGCTGCTTTTAGTGAAGTCTACTATAATGAAAACGGCATGTTGGCTAGGGCTAATACAGCATGGAATTGTAAGTTTCTGGTTAAATCATTACGGATAATATTTTATAATTAATATATTAATTAATAATTTATATTACAAAATAATATATATATATATATATATATATATTTTTAGGTAGTAAATATATGTTAAATCCAGAATTGAGAGCACGTAGAATTGTAAATGTTATTCAGTATTCTTCAATAGAGTTTTACAAAGCATTTTTATTCCTTGGTGAAACTGGTAATTTATTTAAAAAATTTGTTTACAGATGAATACATTTTTAAAATAAAAATAATTTCTGATATGTTATTACTAATTTCAGAACTGTTAAAAAGTTTACCAAACCTAGTTTCTCCTGCAGTAGCTATAAATAAGCTTATAGCAATTCCTAGCAAATCAGTTTTATACTTGAAACCAGATGGACAATTATTTGAACTCCAGCCACCTTTGTGTCATATTGGACCTGCTGCCCTAAATGCTCGATTAATTGCAAAAACTAAGCGTGAAGGCATGGTAAAGAATTGTTTTATATTTTAAATTTAAAATTTTTTTATAAATGCATTAATTATTATTAGTTGTCAGAAAATCCTGGTAGCGGGATACTACCAGAACCATGTGAAAATCTTATCATACATTGTCATGGAGGTGGTTTTGTGTCTCAAAGTTCAAGTTCTCACGAATCGTATTTAAGAGATTGGGCAGTTCGTTTAGATATTCCCATATTGTCTATTGATTATTCTCTAGCACCGAGAGCACCATACCCTAGAGCTATGGAAGAACTATTATTTGCTTACATTTGGGCATTAAGTAATGCAGCTTACTTGGGTTCTACTGCTAAACGTGTCATAATGGCAGGTAAAAATAAAAATAAAATATAGATTGGTACATTAAAAACTTAAAATATTAATTTTTTATATTTTGAATTATTTTAATTATATAACCAAATAATAAAATCAGTAACAAACTTGAATTGCAATTGCTGAAAACTCAAAAAACTCAAAAGCTCATTTTCATTATATTCAATGCACTATTAGCTTTATATTAAATATAGAAAGAAATTAAATAAATAAATAGTTTTGTTACATTTATTACTTTTTTGTTTGTTTTGTTATCAACAAAATTAATACCAAAATAAACTAGTAGTCTGAACATACCATGAATGTGTATTATTTAGTAAGTTCAATTCAAAATACACTTAAAACTGGAAAAAATTGTTTTAAGCAAAATGCATGTGGTTAAAGAAAAATAATTTATTTTAATTTTAAATCAGGTGACTCAGCTGGAGGAAATTTAAGTGCTTGTGTAGCATTAAAATGTATAGAAATGGGTTTCAGAATACCTGATAGCTTATTTTTGGCATATTTTCCTTGTGCAATAGCTTGGTCTCCAACACCTGCAAGATTTCTGAGTTTAATAGATCCACTAATACCTTTAGGTTTTATGACCAATTGTTTGAAAGGTAATTATTACTTGGTTATTTTATACTTCTATATTTATTTCCTTGTGTATTATTTAGCCTATGCTTGTTCTCCTGACATCTACCAAGATAGTTTATATGAATATAAATTAAAAAATATTGCAAAACCAAAGGATGGCATTAATGAAGACTTTGTAGAAGAAGTTGAATCTAGTGAAGAAGCTCTAGAGTTAATACAAATCACTAATGACAATAATGAATCAGTAATAACTCCAGTTGAAGAGGTCATCATGGCTGAACATGAACGAAGACAATCCAGACGATTCTCAACATTGCTTACAGAAACAGCAGAAAATATAAGTTCTGCTATTACCACCACATTCATTACACTGACTGGAGGAACAGCTGAAGAAGATATTAGGTGATTTAATAAAACCTAATGTGTAGTTATAATTCAGAGGTGACCCCGGGATATTTGACAGATCTTTCAGCTCAAGTATATTTTAATAGACAAACTCATAACTAAGATCTAATTTATAAACCAGTATTATACAGGGGTGTCATTTCAATATTTGCTAGGGTAGGGCATAATAATAACTGGCCCAATAAATATAAAACTTTTAGCCAATACTAAAAAAATAACCATTCACATCACTTTCTAAGTAACACAACTATAGTTAAATACTAAATAGTGAATACTATATTACTGTTTTATACAGTTTGGGTTTATAAAACATTACATCTTTGCGATCATTTTATTGTAGATTACTAATAAGATCATTCTCGACTCATAGTTATCTGTAATACGGCCCTGTATCATGGCTCATAAATCATAATATTTCTAAAGTCCAACCAGTGTCAGATAGGCAAGGTATTGGCCCACCAAGTTTTAAGATAAAAAAACATTTGATAGCTACAACTAATACTACAACTGTATGGTTTAATAATTCGATTCAATTTTATTTTTTACTAATTTATCAGTATCATATAAAATAAAATTATGGCTATACACTCATAACCCATATTCTCGGTATCTCATCAGCCCAATTCGGACTAAAACTATACTTTTAAATCTTGGGTTGCAAAAATGTATACACCTGCCCCTAAATGACATCCCTGGCATTATACAACCTAACCCTTACAATTTTGTTCACCCATGAATTTTATTTTATATGATATAAGCAATATGTAATACAGGTAATAATAACTTAATATAAAAGAAGTAAAAGATACATTTTTTATACCAAGATAATTATACTGCTTTAGTTGTGAGACCCTGATAGGCTTTTGTATATTTCATCGTATTAAATATGGATATTTTTTTGGATAAATCCATCCTTTTTTTTTATTTTTTTTTTTTAGTTTAACCATTAAATATCAAATCCTAAAAACATTATAAAACTAATTCATAGTACTTTGTGTCCTACTATCCTCGATTGGTCAATACAATTAGGTATATAGAAAAATATTAATTGGGCCTGGGATTTTAATGCTCCAAAACAAATACCTTAAGTTTTAAAATATACACTATAAAAATGTATTTCTTACAGTTTAAAAAACAATGTAACTTACTGAAACGTGTTGTACCATGGTGAATTTTCTCCAGAAGACACTTAAAATACAAAAAATATTAAAATAGAAGTATTAATGTTATCGTCACTTTAATTATTTGTAGATATGAAAATGATGATCGGCAAGTATTGCATATCTATTACACGTTTGACACTATCCGACCTTAATGTACCTCTACCAATATGCTAGTTTTTACTATAACAATAATTGATACAACAAATTACATTCGCTTAAAATTTAATTAAAAATTGTGAAAAATGTTCCTTAAACTTTAAAAATACCTTATAGTTAAATTTGTCAGAATATTATTGAAATAATCAGGGTCCCTTAAAACACATTTTTTACTTATAAATTACAGAGCTATGTTTTAAAACACTGGGAATAAAAATTACATTGCATAAAAATCCCAGGCTTGTTAATTACATATTTTAAAATAATTTTTTCAGTTATAATTTAATATACTCTTTAAAAATTTAAAATAAACTAAAACAATTATTTATTATAGTTATTACAATTACATTTTATTGTTTTGGATTTAGTGATAGTGAAGATGCATTAAATGAAGTAGTAGAAGAAACACCATTACCAATAGATTTACCAAAGTTACCGGAAGATCCATTTTTGTCGCCCTATTTTGCAAATGATGATCTTTTTAAACAACTGCCACCTGTTCATATTGTGGTATGATATAATATAAAATGATCATAAATTATTTAAAAAAATACTTATTAGTATTATACTTAAGTTCTAGGATATACTTTTTATATTTAATATGATTGTATATTTTTCTTATAAAGAAATGGAATTTTAAATTTTTTATGGTCTATCCACAAAAACTATACTAATAGTATTTGTAGATTTATTAAAAAAAAAAAAAAATTATAAAATAGTTAATGTAATTTTTTTATATTAAAATAATTAATTAAACTGTTGACAATTGTCCTATTTAAAAGCATGAATATATTGACAATCTAATATATTAACATAAATTAAAATATTAAATTTCAATCACATTAACTAATTGTTAGTATTTTTAATATTATTATACACTTATAAAAATTAGTAAAATGCTCAATTCAATAATAATTACTCACTAGTTATATAGTTGGTAGAACATTATATTATCTAATAATTTGCTAATTTACAATCAATACTCTTATTTATTTTTAATTGTTAAAATATGAAGTACATATTTTATAGTAATACTATTGATTGCATATTTATAAATGGTAATAGGATAAAAAAGCAACAGACAAAAAAGACGTGAATAAAAAAATCACAAAAAAATCTATACAGGTTAGGTTTTGTTGTGTTCTACTTTTAATTTTTTTTTTATATAATATTTTTGTGTTTAAACACTTTTGTACAATTTATTATTATTACTAGTAGATAGTACAAACATATTATACAAAAAAATACACCAATAATAATAAAAACAAACAAATTAGTATATATTATATCCTTATATTTTGTATGATATAACATAATATATATTATGTGCATGCAATTATAGATATAATATAAAGTATTTTTTTTTTGTTTTATTAATTATTAATAACAGTTTAATTTTTTTATTATATTATACTACTTATAAACTTTATGATTGTAATGTATCTATGTAATTGATTTAATTACAATATTTATCAATTTCCGTCATATTATATCATACAAAATATAGGGGTATAATAGTAGGTATGATATATACTTATTTGTTTATTTTTATTAATTATTATTGTAATTTATTGTATATATTGATAGTACTACCTGCTTGTATTAATAATAAATTGTATTAAATTGTTTTTTTTTTTTTTTATTCTAGATTCCTTATAAAAGATACTAGTGTACTACAATGGTTTATGATCATGGCGTTCAAAATATTAAATTACTATTGAAAAAAAAAATGTTTATTATTATTATTATTGTAAAATCTAAAATTCTAATTAATCAAAAACTTAAACTAATCTATATTGTATAGCATTTTAACTGGTTTAAATTTACCAACATATTTGAACTAATATATTTTTAAATAAGTTTCATTATTTTTCTTTATTTCAGACAGTTCATATGGATCCATGCTTAGATGATTGTGTTATGTTTGCTAAACGATTAAAAGAACTTGGGAAAAAAGTGAATATGGATATTCTAAAAGGATTACCTCATGGTTTTTTAAATTTGGCTATTGTAATTTGATATTTATTATTTATTTAATATTTTACATACTTATTGTGCTTTTACTTTTAATAGACCTGTAAAGAAGCACATGAAGGATCAGTATTATGTGCTCAACGTATTGCAGATTTGTTTAAAGAAATTGAAGTATGTGAATGTTAATACTCTTTTTTGATTTTATTTCATTACAAATATTTTTGTATATTGTACATATGTTCCAAATTCTTGACTTAATATTACTTACTATAAAGGTGTGAAATATTTATAATCATGAAATTAAAGTTCTAAATTGTAGTATTCTGTTATTTGTATTTCATATGATATTAAGTATTAACAGGTATATAGTAGTATAATGCTAACATTTAAGAGAAGAGGAAGCATATTGTGTTGCTTCGTTTTCCAAAAATACAATATAGCAAATTTGTATAATAATCTTTAATAATAACGTGAATTAACTATTAATAAACTTGTAGGTAATAATATGATGTTTTCACAATGGGTTTTTTATGATATTTTAATTTTTAACCAAGTTATGAGAATTTTGAAATGAAAAAAAGATACCATTCTTACTTTTGAGTTTTATGATAAGTCAATTTACTTTATTATTAAAGGTTACTATACAAAATTGGAACTGCTAAACAAAAATTTGTTATGATATACATTTGAAAGACAGACAACACAAGCATGTGTGGCGTCTACATGGTATATCAAGGAAAATCATAGTTTTGAGGCTTTCTTAAAAGTACTTAACAACAAGACAATTTTTTATGTTTATTTTATACTGTATGTATATTTACAGTATGTGTTCTATATTATAATGTATTAATACAATAAACAATTAAGAAAGCTAATCAGTGTTTTAATCTTTTTTTAAGTTAGTTGAATGATGTTCATTTTTTCCATTTAAAGTTTTAGGTTGTAGACGTTTTTCCAGCACATACGCATCTGCTGGTTCTATTCTTTTATAATAGTGCTCTTTAGTTTCAACTATTTCAAAGCCAAATTTTTTGTAAAACTTTATGGCACTGTCATTATTTAATTGAACATGTCTAAAAAAAATAAAAATTATTATTTAAAAATACAATCCTTCAATGCTATATACTTACAAATAAACACTATCAAATGTACCATCACTTTCAACATAGTTTAAAACATGTTCAACCATCATACTTCCTATACCAAGTCTTCTATACTGTGATAAGCACCCTAAAGTCATTATATAAAGTCGACGACCAACTTCTTGGTCTATTCGACAACATACAGCTCCAACCACAATATCATTATAGTATGCTAAATACATACAGAAATATATAATTGCATAGCCACAAGTTATAGTGAATAAGTAAGGCACATACCTAGTTTAGCTAATTCTCCAGCTTCTAGGACATCTTTATAAAATTTTTCATTATATGACACAGGGAAAACCACAGTATTTAATCGTTTGAGTTGTTTAATATTATGATGAGTAATTTCACCCAATTCCAACTTGGCTCTAAAAAATAAGTCTCATGGTTAAACTTAATACAGATCACCTTCAAAGTAGTATGTAATACATTTTAAAATCTGATTATTCTTATCAACAGTTTAAAAATAATAACACTAAATTAAATAAACAAAATAATACAAAATATTGTATTTTTATTAATTGTAATTATATTTATTAATATTATTTATTTTAACTATAATTATATTTTGTTTATCAATCACTTGATAAGTTAGATACATTTAATGAGAAATGTGTACTTTATAAGTATCACAGTTTGTATCACCAGTTCAAGAAAATTCAATTTTTATGTAATCTTCATGACACTGATGAATAATAGAATATTTTATTATTTTTTTGGTGGTTGACTTACTTTAGTATTTTTGTCAACAGAACGAGTTACAATTTTTTTTATACATATTAATAATAAGTATTATAAGTAAATGAATATCACAGATTAGCTGCAATAGATGTACTATATACTAATAAATAATATTTTAAAGTTTCACACTAATATAAGATAGCTTATCTTAAAACTTTTCTTCCTACAAATTGTCTATTTGTTATATTTTTGTACACAAAGATTTAATGTAATCAGTAACATGAGAAAATAAAAAACTTTCAAAACATTGTAGCACAATAGTTTGCTGCAGCACCCAGTTTGAAAACCATAGGTATACAATCTTTAAAAACCCAGCAAACCATAAACATAGTTGAGTTACTTAAAAAATTACATTTCTTTAGCTAAACTGAACCATTTTTTTTTAAAAAGGGAGTGTTTAGATCGATTCGCGGAAAGTTATTTTCAACAAGTTTCTTAATAAAGGTAACATCAATTATCAAAACCTATAGATGTTGAAAAATTTTAATCAATAGTTCAGAAAAAGAACTTGCTATGTTTAAACTAAAATCCTGGGTTTTCACTTGTTCAAAGCACTATTAAAAATTAAATATTATCATCTGTTAAACTTAAGAATTATACATCTTTTCAAGTAAAATGTTAAGGTATTGGTGTACAACCGTTCATAAAAATAAAATACTTATCAATTAAGAGACATGTATCCAGAATTTATGTTCTATTATCAAACCATACAAGACCAACATGTTTTTTTCTAATTCAATAACACAGTATTTGAACTCATAAATTATTTCTTTTCTAGTTGTAGTTTTTGATAATCGATCGTAATTTAACTGTATTCAAATAAATAATAAAAATAACAACAAATATTTACGATGAAAATTTCAAATATAACTTGGATAACTTTGAAAATTATTCAATAAAAAATGTTTAATTTCTGGCGTAAAAAATCAAACATAATATTAAATTTTATTACCTCGTCATGATGATATGGTGTAACTCGAGTAAATATTTTAAAATTCCAGCAGACGCCGGACACTGTCTAAAGTCTGAACAGTGAACAGTCGTGGTTCGACTATTGAAATCCAAAATAGTAACTATTTGATAATATAAATTCTGAAATGATAACACTAATGATTAACAGTACTGCCACCTTAAAGTGTGAGTACTTAGTACAAATTATTATAGGTGAACGCCACCTAGAGTTCCGTCCAAATAGATCCCCATCATCTAAATCTCAAAACAGGATCTAATTGATAGGAGATCTAAATAACCATAGGGAACTAATTGACACTATCCTAGTTGGGGATCTAAATTACTCATTTTGCGTTTCGATTACACTTGATCTACTAGATACCCTCTTTTGTGGCGGCAATCTATAATAGTATTATAAATTAAATTAAAATTATTTTATCTTTTTATTATATTAATGTCAATTTGTAGACTGTAATCGTTTATTTCAATAATTTCAAAAGTAAATTTCACATTTTATTTTTAATAATAATTACTTTAATTTAACTGAAAACTTCTTAATAACTATCATTATGTGGACTGTTTAACTTGTAACAGTGATACAGTATATTAGGTATATAGACATATAGTGAGTATAGAGACTGAGTAATATTTTTAATAAATGTGTTATGTATACTTATAGATTTGTATAATACTTGCAAAGTATTTGTAAGTTTTATTTAATGTTTTTATCATAATTAAACATTTTAAAAATAAAATAACTACATAATTAAACAATTTATAAATATTTACAAATTATATTAAAACTATTTTTAAATTATTGACGAACGAAAAATGTTCTTTATTTAGGAGCGAAGAATGGAACTAGTTCCCATGTTTAAACCAGGAATCTGAACCGATTTGGTTCCTTTTTAACAATAAAGTTCAATGTGAACGTGAACTAATTACTTTTATAAAGAAACTTTTCAAGCACTAGTTAGAGGTATAGGTACATAAGTGCTTTTAAATTATTCTTTATACGACTAAACCAAACATTTGTTGTGTATATTGTTTTTTATAATATACCTATTATATAATACTAGTTGTCCTCTTCGGCCTTGCCGTAAAAAATTGTGATCAAAATTAGTAGTCTATTATCAAGTAGGTTATCTACCTGCAGTAAATTGCAGACCCTGCAAGGTGCGTGCGTATAAGTAATGTTTTTTTTTCTGCGCTGTGCAGTATAATATTGAAAAATAAATATTTATTACTATTTACTAGCTGTCCCGCCCGGCGTTTCCTTAGCCAAATATTAAGTTAAGATTAACCTGAAGTGATTTATATGCATTTAAACCACCTAGGTAGGCAATCAACTGCATTAAATCACGGACAATATGCGAGCAGTAAATCCACCTGCGGTGGATTGTGGATCCCATGAAGTGCGTAAGTGAGTGAAATCAGAATTGGGTATAAAAAACATTGCGACGGTTGCCCGTGCCGAAGATTTGTTTTTTTTTTTGAATAAATTTATTTACAAAAATATGTATATGATAATGTATTCTTACTAATTATAGTAGTTATAAATATGTAACCATTGACAACTTTATAAATAAACAGAGATTGGTGGTATAGCAACCATTTATAAACAAATATTTCCATCGTAAATCTCAAAATCCCTGTTTGAGCACCTCCTGGGATTGAGTTTTTCCAAAATTTTCTTTCGTAAAAATCATCACCTGGAAATTACGAACAATTGAAAAAAAAATTGAGCGAAATCGGCCCAGCCGCTCTCAATTGATGAATTATTATACATTTTTGGCTCCATTTTTATATATATTTATATAGATAATAGTAACGGGTTAATGTATATGTTACCATTAGCTACCATTTAAATAAACAAAAAGAATATTAATTTTTGTGGGCTGAAAAAAAAATACATTTAAGAGCTACCCTTACGTAATTAAAATTACGTATTACGAATTATGTATTCTTTCATTAAAAAAAAAATATAAATTTGGTGATCTTAAAGCCTGTATATATAAATCTAGATGGCTCAAAGGGACGTAGTTGATAGAAGAACTAATTGACTCCTAGGTGATCTAGTTACTATAGGAGATCTAGTTTACCACAGGGGATCTGGGTGATACAAATTATTATGACCACACTATTTGATGACAACTGTACCGTGGTTTTATTTATAGTTTTAAAACTACAACCATGGTTTACTTGACTTCTTGGAATGTTTTAATAATTTTTTCATTTCTATCTTGCGTATCTTGCTATCTTTTATCACTGTATTCTTCCATTGATCCATTCTTGTTACTTGTAGTAGAATAGGGCGTGGGCGTTGTACTCACTATACTCATAGTACGGTAAAAAGACGCAATGTCATAATTGTTTTGTTTATTTAAAAAAATATGAAAACACTGTCTTGGTCGTACGGCTGACGAGAAATATAATACTATTATATTATATCTATAGCCCGATAGCCATGGTCTGTCACAATGTGTCAATGTCAGTATGTCACATTAAAAATATGTTAATTGTTATAACTAATAACCACAATTTACAAAATATTTAAATAGTTTCAAATTATTCATTCAATTTTCATATTTTTTGATTTAGGATTATTGGATTTTTAATATAAAAATAATATACATTTATTGAAAATTAGATATGTGATAAGTCCATGAGTACTAATTCAATTAAAAATATTTACAAAAGTCAGGCTTACAGTCACCTGAATTTTTTTTTTATTACAAAGTGTTTATGCAAATTTAATATTTACTCTAACTGGTTAAAACGACCTGGATATGTTACCAATTATCTACTGATACAACTATACAAGTATAAAACTTATTGATATCGTTTAGGTAGTTTCTGAGATTTTAGAATTCAGATTTGAAATATAGTCGTTATTCGTTAGTAAGTTGCTTTCGTTCTTCGTTACGGTGACACGTTTTCATTCGTTTGCCCAAAATAACCAGTCAGGGCTGGGAATAAAAATTAGCCCTTTGGAAATAAATAATTCTTCCCAAATGTCAAGCTAATAATTTTTTTTTTTAGTAGTATAATTGTGTCAATACATTAGGTATTTTTATAATATTTTTACATTTATAAATAAATTAATTAAGGTTTACAATGAGTTTATGGATACAATTTTAGCTTAATTATGATAGTCCTCTTCTTGAGCTTCAGCTGTTTTAAGTAAGACATCTTAAGGTAGCCGTGGTTTTAGTCTGCAGTTTTTACTTATTTTCCCAATATTGAAGTGAAGGGCACCTTCTATTGTTTTTAATTTCGAATGAAATTTTTTAAATTGCTCGAAGATCCATGTGGGTTATGTATGGCATTCCAGGTCGTTATGGAGTTGTGTGTTTCGCATAATCCATGGGGCTTTGAGAGCTATTCTGAGAAATTTGTTTTGTATTGTTTGTAGTATTTTTAATTTTTGTTTGGGATGCGACTGCCCATATTGGGCATGCATATGTAATTAATAGTCTTATTATCGATACGTATATTAGAAGTGAGCATTTAATTTTAAAGTGTTGAGTTGTAATTTATTAGGGGTATAAGATTTTCAGTCGTGTATAGGCTTGGTTTAATTTTTTATTTATGTGCATTTTCCATGTTAATTTTTCATCAAAATAACCAAAACACTCTACTATGTATCAAACGACACTCTACATAGAGATCTAGCAATTCCAACAGTCCAAAACGTCGCAAAAACTTTTTACAGACGCACACACTCCAAGTTCCTCAGCCATTGTAATCCTCTGATCTCCGAGCTGTCCACCAACACTATTCCTGGTGACCCCAGAAGGCGTCTTAAACGTACCTGGTGTCGTGACCTACTTATTTAAAATTGTTCATATACACCTCTACCCCTAATTTTGTAACCCCATTCTCTCTTACTAATACATAACATTCTAGTCCAATAGCCTAACATCCAAACCTTAAGTGCCTCCAATGGGCGGCTTCTTATCTCCTGCCATTCAAGCCTTGTCACCCACCTCCATCACATACACTTATTGTAAAACAAAAATTTATAGATTGTGTATATTTAAATAATAAAACAAAAAAAAAATTTTTTTCATCAAGGTAAACTCCAAGATATTTAATTGATTGATCTTTATTATTCATATAAGCTAATAATAAAATCATAAAAAGTTTTTTTGGTTTAACTTTTTGTTTGATATTTCTTTCCTTTTTATTTTTATTACGTCTTAGCTACAGTATACAATTATTATTCTGCAGTAATCAGCCCAAATTAATTCAAACATCTCTAATTTCCACTTGCCATTCTGATGATTGAACTATAGCCATACATTTTCTGAAACTTGAGAAGGACGAGTATGTATTTATTTATATACATTAAAAATCCGAATGAAAAATAACTAATAAATTATTAACATTTTGAATAAAATATATACAAAGCTGTTCGAGTTTTTGTTTATTATTTTCCCTGACTTTCGATATGTAAACATTAAAACATTTATAATATATATATTATTATACTCTTTCACTCCCAGAAAATGTATGACTGTAGTAATTTCATACAAACGAATATAAACGCGTTACGTGCGTAATGAACTCAAGTCGCTAACAGCTAATCTTAAAAACTACTTGACTGATTTCAATGAAAGTTATATCAATTGATTCCTTAAGACAGATTATTTTATTACCTAATACCTAGGTATATACCTATACATAAATATAAATATTTAATTTAGTGAAGAGTGTAATTATTATAATTATTTATAATTACATGAATCGATAACTATAATATGATAGTTGGATGACTATAAATAATAATTTTTGTTTTTAATTGTTATTCAATTAACCAATAAATATATAAACCTACAGTTTGGTAACTTTTCTGTACATCGCTTATCGCTTTTTTTATATATGTATATTATAAACTATTACTATATAAAGGATATTAATTTGATTTTCATGTAAGTTTGCAATCAACTACTAGACTTACCTATATATATTATATTATATTTATGCACCAGATTGTTTTAAGTAAGAATGTAACTTGTAAGAGTAATGAGGTGACAGGTATACCTATTCAATATTTGAGTCATTTAATTTAATTATACTAGTTATAATTATAATCTCTTATATATTTATAGATAAAACAATCAATTTAAGATGAACAAAACTATCGAGAACTGGGTGATACATTTATATTGGAATACTTACCTATTACTTGAATGCAAATTACAAATATTTGGATGAATTTATCTAATATGTCGAAGCAATTTACCTAAATAGTAAATACTCCTGAGAACTGAAAACAAATTAAACAATTGAGAACTCAATACTGCCACCAGGTCCCGTATCATTTATTCAGCAACTTTTAAATAAGTTATACATAATACAAATAATAAATACTCCTATATTGTTCTATGGGTACTTCCTCTCTCTTTTTCTATTAATTATAATTATATTTTACCTACAGTAGGTACAAAGCTAAATTATAATGCTGTTTTACAATTCATATTACAGTCATCTATAAACCTATGTAGGTATATTATATATTGTATATTATAAAACATCAATAGCAATATATTATCATTATAATCATTTTCATTTTTTAATTTTACAAATAATTAATAGCCATTACATTATATATATATTTGATGATTGGATGGATTCCATTTAATTTATAAACATAAGATAGTATAAATCACTCAGATCGTCTTATTTTAAATTATATACAATAGTACGATACACATTATATATTTATATATTAGTAAATTAATTAATTTTAACAAGGTGAATTTTGTTTTTGTTACCGTCTTCTATAAAAAACCTTATCGTACATTCATACCCAGATGATTTTTATTTTTTCCATAGTAATATAGTATACAAAATTATTCTAACTATTTTCAATTCTGAAATATTTATCGATTTTGACTGTTTGGATCGAGAATAAGTATACATATAATTATATGATTATGACCCTTAATTATAATAGTAACGATTTTGAATTTTGAGAAAACTTTAGATTTTTAGAAATAATAATTAATTTGTTTTATATCATTATTTACTCACATCGGAAGGTTGGCATTAGAAAAAATGTTGTTGCACATGCTGATAGACATCTTACAGTCAGCTGATTAGTGTTCCACCCATTTTTTTTCAAGTCGCGGTCGCTCCATTCACCGCCAGTAGCAGCACTGCATGAGTTGTGGCTCTCGTGTTTCTCTGTCGTCTTTCAATCGAAAAAGGATACGCCCGTGCAGATATTCAAGTGAGTTGTGAGTATAATATTTAATTATTAATTTTCCTACCAAAGTGTTTCCTTCCGTTTCAATACGATTGTATGATTCTTTACATCAACTCTACGGTCATCTATATTTTTGACGTTACACCCTTAACCACCCGTTATCAACACTTATCAACCCTTTGATGGTACCCTCCCAGTTTTGACTGCGTTGGCAGCGGCTACGGCCAACACCCTCTAGTCTATACTGACGAATAAATTGTAACTTAAAGCTTTAATTGCTCATTAAATTTTGTGTTAAATATTGAAATTGTGCATGTGGACATTTCTCCTAGTTTATTGTCAATCCTAACCTAATTAACTTGGGATCCGCCTTAATTTTTGGATATCAATTAACCAAATGGTAATTGTGTTTAATTGAGTACACTTTAATGGTGCTGATTTATTTGTTCATAAGCTAAAGTATTTAAAGCATATCTATATTTATAACTACCAATAAAATTATGTAATTTATTAAAAATATATTTTTATGTAAATAACAAGAACCAGATAATGGATTAAATTCATAGTAAAATATTTACAATGATTTATGGTTTACTTCTTAATATCTGTAGATGATTGTTGCTCTATCTAACTTATATAACATTTTCTAAGCTGAACTACAATATTTTTAGTTTAAACTATTCTTTTAAAACTAGTTCATGTACCACTTATTATATTGTATGTATACTTACTTCTCTAATAATTTAAATAACACACTTCATTCATAATATTTGCTTATATTATAAATTAGTACATATTATAAAGTATGTGGAATTCTATTATATCTTGTTGGGGATCATTAAGTAAAATATTTTATTTATTTATGAATATTATTGAATTCACCAAAAACAAAGATATTTTATTGAAAAATATTATATGACTTAAAATACTTAATATACGAAATTAGTATTCATAATTTCTAATTTATGTAGTTGTATGTTTACTCAGTGATTATTGTTTATTATTTTTTCAATTCATTTTTTATTAATATTTGTATTTTAAACTTTAATTTATATATGTATAATTACATTTCCTTTAAATTATTATTATTTTTTTAAAATTTTAAATATTATAATATTAAAAACATATTTACATTATTAAGTTTATAATTTAATAATAGTTTTATTATTATCATATTATCTATTAAGCAGTTTAAGTTGGGTAAATAGGGATATACCCTTTTGCAATATACCTACATAAATCACTTAGTTGCAATATTTTCAATGATTTTATTGTGTACTATAAATAAATGTCTGTTTTACTAAACTTTTAATTTACAATTTAGATAATAATTGTACAAAAATGACTTCGCTTAACACTTTTGAAGATGAAGAGCATGAAAGTTCATATGGGTTTGTGTTTGCCGTGTCTGGACCAGGTTAGTACTATTTTCTTTAATTTATCTGGTTTTTGTATAAATTATTTTTAATATTGTTTTTTGATTTTAGTCGTTACAGCTGAAAAGATGTCTGGTTCAGCTATGTACGAACTGGTTCGTGTAGGATACTTTCAATTGGTTGGTGAAATTATTCGTTTAGAAGGTGACATGGCTACAATCCAGGTTAATAAGATTAAAATTATAATTTTATCTACTACAATAATTACATACTTACTTGTGTAATATTTATTCCAGGTTTATGAAGATACATCTGGCGTTACTGTAGGTGATCCGGTTTCAAGGACTGGAAAACCACTTTCTGTAGAATTGGGCCCTGGCATATTGGGAAGTATATTTGATGGTATTCAACGACCATTAAAAGACATTAATGAGCTCACCCAAAACATCTACATTCCCAAGGGTGTTAATATACCTGCTTTAGGTCGTAATGTTTCATGGGATTACAACTCATCCAATATTAAGATTGGAAGTCATATAACTGGAGGAGACCTTTTTGGTCTTGTCCATGAAAATACTCTTGTTAAACATAAGTTAATGTTGCCACCTAAAGCTAAGGGAACCGTTGTTTTCCAAGCTCCACCGGGAAACTATAAAGTTGATGTAAGTATAATTAATCACATTATTATTGTGGTAAAAAATTCAGTTTTTGTTTTATTCTTAGGATATTATATTGGAAACAGAATTCGATGGAGAAAAATCATCATTTACCATGCTACAAGTTTGGCCCGTACGTCAGCCACGCCCAGTCACTGAAAAATTGCCTGCCAATTATCCACTTCTAACAGGACAACGAGTACTTGACTCTCTATTTCCGTAAGTTAAAAATGTTAAATTAACTTTATTTTTAATTTTTTTGTATAAATTGTAGTAAATTTTCACTAAATAAATAAATTAAATATATTTATATGTACTTTTTGTATCTGTTAAGTTGTGTACAAGGTGGAACAACTGCTATTCCTGGAGCTTTTGGTTGTGGAAAAACTGTAATATCTCAAGCTTTATCTAAATATTCAAATTCTGATGTTATTATTTATGTTGGTTGTGGAGAACGTGGTAATGAAATGGCAGAGGTAAAATAGTCTTATCAATTTATAAAATACATTTAAACTTAATTGTTATTAGTATATACAATTCAATTTATTAAGCTTTGTATATTATATGTCACTAATTCTATGTATTGTTTAATTATTAATTAGGTATTGGGAGATTTCCCAGAATTGTCTATTGAAGTTGATGGTGTAACTGAATCTATCATGAAGAGAACAGCATTAGTAGCTAACACATCTAACATGCCTGTAGCTGCTCGAGAAGCTTCAATTTATACTGGTAATAATAAACAATAAATATTATAATATCAGTGTTTACATGATTCCTAAAATGATTATTTTAATATTAATTTAATAATTTTTAGGTATTACTTTATCTGAGTACTTCAGAGATATGGGATATAATGTATCTATGATGGCTGATTCTACATCTCGTTGGGCTGAAGCTTTGCGTGAAATTTCTGGTCGTCTCGCTGAAATGCCTGCTGATAGGTATAATAAGGAAATATATTTATTTATATACTTATTAATTAATATCAAATGTGTTTATTATGTATTAGTGGTTATCCTGCATATTTGGGTGCTCGTTTGGCTTCATTCTATGAAAGAGCTGGTCGAGTAAAATGTCTAGGTAATCCTGAACGGGAAGGTTCAGTTAGTATTGTAGGAGCTGTCAGTCCTCCAGGTGGTGACTTCTCTGATCCAGTTACATCAGCTACTTTAGGTATTGTACAAGTGTTTTGGGGTTTGGATAAAAAATTGGCTCAACGTAAACACTTTCCTTCCATTAATTGGCTTATTTCATACAGGTATTTATGAAAATTGCTTATTATGTTAGGAATAATTTTGAACAATAGTTTATGATTTTAGTAAATATACAAGGGCTTTGGACGACTTCTATGATAAAAACTTTCCTGAATTTGTACCTTTAAGAACCAAAGTTAAGGAGATATTACAAGAAGAAGAAGATTTATCTGAAATAGTACAATTGGTCGGTAAAGCATCATTAGCTGAATCTGACAAAATTACTTTAGAAGTTGCTAAACTATTAAAAGATGACTTTTTACAACAAAACAGGTAATTTATTTTGTAGATAGTAATCAATAATCACATATTTTAATATTTTCATATAATTTTTAATATTCTTTTAGTTATTCGCCATATGATCGTTTTTGTCCATTTTACAAAACTGTTGGAATGTTAAGAAATACTATTGCCTTTTATGACATGGCACGTCATGCCGTTGAGTCAACAGCCCAATCTGAAAACAAGATAACTTGGTCTGTTATTAGGGACAGTATGGGAAATATACTTTACCAGTTATCCTCGATGAAGTTTAAGGTAAAATAAATTGTTTTTTGTTACATGAACTTTTTTTTTATTAAATGTGTATATTAATAGGACCCAGTTAAAGACGGTGAAGCTAAAATCCGTGCTGACTTTGATCAGTTATATGATGATATCCAGCAAGCTTTTAGGAATCTGGAGGATTAAAAGTATTTTTCACAATTAATACATCGTTATTCAAAAAACAAAACAAAAGTTTGTAAAAAAAAAAAATATATTATAATGAATTGTTGTTGTTTACTCCAGCTTAAGTAAAATTAGTGCACATCATAGAATGAAACTGTGGTGACGGATGTAAGATTCTTTTTATTTTTAAACTTGTTGTTTATGTGTGTCACCATCAAAAATTTTTTTTATTATTTCATTTTATTCGTCATTCCATTCTTGTAGATTTCTTTCACAATAAGTGAACTTATTATTTTATAATTTAATTTTAATTCGACAATAATCAACTAACCATACCACTTGAATTTTATAAGTTAATAACTGTTTCAATTTTTCAATTTATCATTATCTAAAGGTATGAATACATTCACTATCATGTAAATATAAATTATTTATTATGAAATTGCCACTATAATAATAATTCAAATAATAGTTCAATTAGTACTATTTAAACACTTTTTTATCTTTTGGGCAATACTAAAAATTTAAATATATTGAAAAATTAAGTTTTAAAAACTGTTTCTTGAAAAGTTAAAAAAAAATGTAAGTAATCTAAATACTACAAGAATACTATTTATATTTTCTTAAATCCCTAATTATTATTCCCAATGATTTTTTTGGATAGCCAAATTGGGTTTTTCGTCATGAATGATTGTTTTGTTGTTTTTAATTATATTATAATTATATTATAGTCTATGAATTATATTAAATAACGTAGGGGTTTTATTCTTATGAAAGAAACCATTATAGTGTACTTGATGAATTTAATATTTGTAAAATATTATTAGGTAATCTGTTATCGATGATAATTAACAAATACATTCCAAATTTATTGTAAAATTGTATTTATTTGTTTAATTTAAACATCCTTTTCTTTTAGTAATGATATGTTTTCTTTGTCCCGTACAAATAAAATTATATTTTTATTTTAGTATTGACAGTTTTTGAAGCATCTAGTTACATTA
Organism: Pentalonia nigronervosa; assembly: GCA_014851325.1. NCBI lineage: Eukaryota > Metazoa > Arthropoda > Insecta > Hemiptera > Aphididae > Pentalonia > Pentalonia nigronervosa. Next base: position 111,297 of record JACXSJ010000360.1, read on the forward strand.
AAATAAGTCCTTATTGTTTTCGTCTTTTAAGATATTAATAGAAAGTAGAAGTTCCTATAGTAGTATAGTCTATATAACTATTATTATCGCTGTAGTAATATGATATATTGATGACAAATTTGAAAGACAATTATTATTATTTATATTTGCGACGAAGACAAATTCAACAAAATAAATGTAAAATAATAATTTCATCATGAATCATGTTTACAATAATTTTTGAATTATTAAGTATTAACAATGTAAATTAAGTATGTTGTGCAGAAACCTACAGTTTGTAATATCAACAATGATTTCATTAAATGTTTATAGAATATATACTTAGGCACATGTATGAATGCATAAAAGTTTTAAATTTGAAATGGGTATAATATAAATTATTACTTTACTACAATGGTTAAAAGAAGCCTTGGCAATCGTAGTCCAGCCTATGGCTGTTTAACTGTAGGATTCATGTTTAGGAGTTTGGTTTCTCTATTCTAATTTCCACTGTTTCTATGTTATACCTTGTTATCTACAGCAAAAATTACAAAGGTTTCTTTATATTACAGATATGCATTATAACCAAGGCTCGGGACTTAAAGTATTTGTTTATATTTATGGATTGACTTAAAATGTAGCAGAATGCTGTGGAAGTGTATGTCATGTTATAACAATTTCAATTATAAAATTTGAAAGTGCTTCTTTTGACAATTAAAAAAAAAATACTTATTCCAATTTTTCTACTTTTTTTGATCATTTAAAAAAAAATGTGAACATTTCTAGTATTTTCTGTTTTTTTATTCACTAATAATATATACACTTTATGATGATGTAGGCCACTGACCTAACCCCAATTTTTTCCAAAAAAGTTTTCTCCTCAAAATTTGTTTTTGATAGAATTAAAACATAGATATATAAAACTAGTAATTTTATATATCTGTGAATTAAAATTAAAAATAATTCTATTATCTTACTACTTGTATTGGTTTGTTATTATTATCTAATATACTTTGTCATATAGTCCGTTGATATTTGAGGCATTGTTACAGGGTTAACAAAAATATTCAACTGCTCAAAATAGAACTAGATTAAATTTTTTTTTTATAATATTCAATAATATATTCAGCATAGAAAGTGTGTCTAGTACTTTATTATATAAAAAAAAAATTTGGAAACTTTTCCTAATTTTAAGTTTTTTAAATGCTTATTTGAGTACTTATAATGATGTTTTTAATCATTTATCTTAATGATTTTAAGTGCTATAAGTTCTGAGCCCTGATTGTAACAGTATTATTTATTACATATTTTATATTTGTAGATGATATGATTAAATTAAGTGTGCTTAGAGTTGTGCTTGTGACGACCATGGTCGGGAATTATAATTTTATCTATATTAAAATATATTAATGAAGAGGTCGGTTTGTATGATTTAAATTGGTTTATTAATTTTAATAAATAGTTTGTTGAACATATATTAATTATCTAACAGTTGGTAGATTCAATTTAATATTTTCCTTACATTACCTACATAGATATTTCTCTGGATGATAGTTGAGCATTTTGGATTCTGAGCGGAGTGATGAATGATAATGATTTTACAATATAATAATGTATGTTATTTTTTGTATGTATGTGTATAATAGAATAAATGCTTTGATTTTCAACTTTAATCTACCCTTATAGACATTTGACATTTTTAATTTGTTTTAGTTTTTTCTATAAATATCGATAATAAAAATCTTAAGTGATCAAAACCTTAAAATTTTAAAACAAGATTCCTTGTAATTTGTTATTATGGCAACTTTAAAATATTAAAAGATACACGGACATTTTATTTTGTAAACATTTGAAGTTCAACATTTGACAAAATCACGAACATTTGCAAAATATTTTCTAGTAAAAAATGTGTTAAATGTTCTATTTTTATAACTTAGTCTCAAAAATTTAATAGTTACAAGGTCCCTTATAAGTAATAAATAATTTTTTTTAGACATTTTTTGTTTAAATTTGGATAAAGATAGATTATTTAAATAAACGATTTTAATTTTAAAAATAAAAAATATTTTTCATGAAGATATTATATGTTTACATAAATTGTTATAATTTATATACACAATGACTTTAAAAACATTAAGAAAAATTGTATGCTATAAACTATTTAAACCACAAACCTATTCGCATCGTTCTACAGTTAATAGTGATAGTATTGACACAAATTAAATTCTATGGTATTAATCCAAAAGTTAATTATAATAATATATAATATAAATACAGTAAAAATCTTTGAAGATGCTGTTTTCCATCGGTCCCTAGATAATTCCTTTACTCGTCAATGTAAAAACCGCCTGTTAAGATATTTGATTTTTCTATACCTAATCGGATAAGATGCTTTTTTTGATGACAAATTTAAGTAGTATTGTGTGACTGTGACTTGTTTATGCATAGGTACTTATTGTTTTATTTCATTATACGTATTATAAGGTTTAGATTTATATTCTTACTCTATGGGTTTAGTGCATGATATTATGATATTATAATATATAAACAATGATATTATGTTTCTTTATCATGATGGTGACATTGTTAACCGATTAGTGTGGACACTGGACAATGTGGTACACTGGTACTGTAGTGCAGTTTATTAGCAGATGTACGTTGTTGTGTAATCGTTTCATGTTGTGATTTTGTTATGGTTAGTTCTAGCGATTTAAGACGTAAAGCATTAATGGTTATGGGCAGAGTTAACATTTTAAAATAATTTGATGAAGGGTTAACAGAGAATAAAAAACATAGCATATTGATAAAAAACTAGGAATATCTTTTTCCACTTTAAGAATTGTGGTGAAAAATAGACATGACATACAACACCGATTAGTAGGTGTGTACAAACGTCAAAAAATAAAACACAAAAAGTATGATATGTTGGAAAGTGTTTTAATCGAGTGGGTTCATCAAGCTTGCAGTTATATTATCTAATAAATGGAGGTGTTATAATAGAAAAAAATTATGGAAATTGCAGCATATCTCAACATTACTGAATTTAGTGGATCGACTAGTTTGCTAGACAGATTCCGGAGTAGGCATGGAATTATGTACTGGCAAATTTCGGGTAAAGCTGAGTCTGTTAATTATGTTGATATTGCTTTGTTGAAAGATAACTCTGAACAGACTGATAGCTTACAATCGGAAGGAGAGAACTTTCAGCTACTACAACATTTTCCTGACTATGTAAAATTGAAAGACAAACTTGTTAAATTGTTTAATGTATAAAATAACTATAATTAATAAGTGTAATACCTGTTAAATTATGTTCAATAATAAAATAATAAGATATATGTATGTAAATAAATTCAATATTGTAATCATTTAATTTTTCCAATTCCTACATAAGAGACACATTTGCGTTTAAGATGCTCTACAGTTGTAGCCTTGAAGAGTATCTTAAGTGAGTTTTACTATATATACAGTTTTATAGTAATTAAATATTGATAAAATAATAGATACAATGTTTTTTAAAAAACGGATGTGATAACATTTTCAAAGTTTTTGACTAAGCAAAAATTTTTTTTTATCGATATTAATGGAAAAAAATCTAAAATTCTCGTAACATATTAATAGCTCAAAATATTTTGAAAATTATATCATGTATGTATAGAAAATGCTTAATAAAAATTTATTGAACATTTCAAGTATCTGGTTATTTATTTTATAATATACGATTTTGATAGTTACATGTCTTGTGACAGACAAGTTTTGATGTTTTTTTTACTGCTATTTTTGTTATTATTATTGATTATTATTGTTCAATAACTAGTTAAATAAGTTATTTATCCTTGGTGTTATAATATAATTTGACAAATTTTGATTTAAGAATTTCATTTTGTCAAATTTTCAGACAAGTGTTGTTACTGTTAAGGTAGCAATATATGAAATATATACAAACATATATGTATGATAATTTTTTTAGTTATTAACTTATAAAATAATTTAATGAATATTAATAAAATCCAAGGTTAATGAATAATGATATTGTATACCAGATGATCCATTTAAATGTCCATAATCAGTACTGTCAAGCCTCAATGTACTTAATCATATTATACTTTTGATGGATAAAGTATAAAACAATTTATTTAGATTAGGTTCAATAAGCATAATAATAAACTGTAAACAACAATCAACATTCAACACAAAAAGATTTTATAAAAAAAGTAGAAAAATCATTTTTTTTTAATTTAAATTAGTATATTTTTATTTTGTTATTTATTGCTATATAGTTTCCTATTTAAACATATAAGTTAAATAATAATAATAATAAATATAATTAATAATAATCACATTATAACATTTATATAATAATGAATGATATTAAGTTTTTAACCTGTTAACCAAATAATTTTAAACCAAAAATTAATAATGTATTAAACGTTTGAATAAAAATAACAAAAAAAATGAAAAACAAAAAAAAATAGCTTACTATAATTGTAATGCAGGTATATAGCATAATATTATTAATTATTATCATATAACACTTATTAGTAACTACATATAACATATTGTATGGGAAATCGTACAAAATTGTGATTGTCCTTATTTCAAAATGTAATAATTACAGTTATTATCAAATATTATTTTAATTGAAAAACAAGAGTTCTAGTTATACAGTTGTAATGGAAAAAACTAAAAATAAAATAAAGATATTTTTAAGATATAATTTTTTGATATGTTATGTAGTGGGAGCTACAGTGAAATTACACTATGAAACGTATGACCCTAAAATTTGAAATTATTCATCACATTTTAATGATAGGTATACAGTAAGCCAATACACCTGTATTTACAATGATATTATCAACAGTGATAAAATTATGATAAAATAAAATATAAATTTATAATAGGAAAAATAAAATGAATTTATTAGAGATAAATTTATCTTGAAAAGAAATGGCACATAACTGATTTACAAATATGTATTAAGATAGTCTATTAAAATGTAATTATAAAAAATACTAATTTTGTGTAATTTGATATTTTATAAAATAAAACCCATAGTTTTATTTTAAAATGATGAGTTACTACTTATTAATTACAAAATTAACATTAAATAGGTTTCAAGAACAATATAGAGATGACAATTATTTTTGATCATTATTTTGTAGCATAAGGAAATAAATCAATTTTATAATTAGTGATTAAAATACTAAGATTTTTAGTATAGAAAATATATTACTATTCTGACTGAAAATACATTTTTAAAAAATTTAATTTTCTGCTTATAAAACTATTGGATGTTGTCTCGCAATTACTACAAAATTATCCTTTTTTATTTTTACGAAATTAAACACTTGAAAAAATGTTTGTGAATAAGTTATTTTATATGTGCCTACCTATAAAAATTATTAACATTTTGATATGTAAGTACACATTATAATTATTACATAGGTACATATTTAACAAATAATAATAATAATAATAATAATAATACTATTAATATTGTACTGTAATGTCATAATATACTCTTTAATTTTTATGTCCATCTGTTGTCATGGCAGTTACTAGTTCAGTAACGACTTTACTTAGATCACCTATCAAGAATAATCAATTATTTTTTATTTTTTTTATAAATATTGTGTTACAATAATACAAACCTAGATTTTTCCATTTCCATGAATAGCTAATAAATAATTGAATATTAGTAGTATTAAAAATGTAATACATAAAACAAATTGCTATAATATAAATATATATTAAAAAAAAAAACTCAATATTAATCATTAAGTAAAATGTATGACAATTTGCTTTGGCATTATCAGATTGGATAGTTAGATTTAAACACTTATATTACATAGAAAAATATTATTTTAAATTATATTTTACCTGCCATATGGTGTAAATTACCAACAGCATGATGAGATGCCGATATTGGTGGTGGAGGTGGTCGCTCCAATGTATTACGGCTGTTGTTTCCTTAAAAAAAAAAAAAGAAAAACAATAAAAATAAAAGTAAAACAAGATTTACCTTTAAATAAATGAATCAATTATTCCAGACTTACCTGATTTGTCAGAAGAATTTTGCAAAGGAGAATCACAAGCTAATTGAGAAGCCGTCACTGACCTTGTTTGGAATGTTGCTGGCTAAAATTCACAAAAAAAAAGAACAAACATACAAATTAATTTAAAACAAAAAAATTTAACAATACTTTAAGTATGAACATTTTTATAAAAATACGATCTATTAAATAATATTAAGACTAAAACTGTTTGTAAAAATTATAATTATCTTATATTATTCTTATTGTTTATTGTAATAATAAAAAACATAATAATAAACATTATAAACATTATAATAAATTATTAAACATTATAATAAACATATAATATATTTAAAATTTAAACATTATCTATATTGTACAGACATATAAGGACATATAGTGTTTAACCTCTCTCCCACTTTTACTATTTAAATTATACAACTTATTGTATTATCTGTAAATAAAAATTTGTTATATGCATAAATTGACAAAAAGTGTTTGAAAGTTAAGTTAATTGCAAACTATAATTTTCAATTCAGAATCATTTCCTTGGTTTCACTGGCCACTGTCTTAATAAAAATGATAAATAAAGTGATTGCCGTTCAATTATTTTAGATACCGTACAATTATTGCGATACAATTAACCAACATACAACACAAACAGCTGTATGAATTGTTAATTTTTCTTAACGCAGTCGACTTACTTCTTCTAATAGTTGTCTAAGTCTTTGCAATTGTGCTTCTAATTGTCTGTTATGATCTTCCAATATTTGCATACGTGCTTCTAAACGGCCTTTATGTTGGCGTAACATTCTTGCCTCGGATACCATATCAACTTCACCATTACTATTGGGCATAATATTGTAAGACGACCCTTTGCTGCCAGTTCCGGTTTTCAATTTTTCATATTCTTCTTGCAAGTGTGTGTTTTCATCTTCCAATTCTCTATAATTAGAAGTTAAAATAATTAATACTATATTAACGTAATCATTTAATTGAATGCTTACTTTATCATAGCTTCTAACTCATGCCGTTGATCTGCATCAATTGCAACCATTATTTGAACTGGACTCCTAGGTACAGATGGCAATGTTTCAGACCCACCATTTAAAGACTGACAATACTGGGCAATTAAATGATGTTCATCTTCACTAAAAATAATAATTGGCATCATAACAAATATTAATAATTTATTGTGTATTGGTGTACTACATGTTGTAAGATTTAATTACATTTTATAATAACTTACGAATCTGGGGTAGAATTGCTACGTGCTCTATATTCAACTTCAGCTAGACGTGAAGCATACATTTCTAAACGGTTGTGAACGTCAGGTATAGTAGAAGGAGTATTAGAATGTTGTGGTGATGGGGAAGGACTCTCTAAAGCATCACCTTCTAATACTGATTGAACAGGTAAATATCCAACACGTGGATGCTTTTTGAAATAACGTTTTGATTTGAATTTATTACGAAGGGCGCGTGTGAAATCCCGAACGTCTTCCCCAGACGTTGTTGTAGTACAATATTCTTGCATTGGATGATTAAGCTTGTGGTGTTTGGCCTTACGACCAGAAAAGAAGCACGATTGACACATATCAAAATTGAAACATTTTAAACATCGATATCTGAAACCAACTATAGGATATGTTTTGCAAATGTTGCACTTTGCTTGATGTTTTGCTGATTCAGCTTCAGCTAGCCTGTGCAGCACGGCTAACCATACCATACTCTGTGGTTCTTGTTGTAGCCAAACTAAGAAGTGCATAGCCTGAAATAATGTTTGTTTTAATTTAGTCAATTATACTACCTTTGTAGTATTAAGTGGAATTATAGATGTGTATTAAATATACTCACTTCAATAACAGATTTATCTTTGCCAGCTTTTTGGAAACAACTCCGAACAGATGGTTCAATATTAGAACCACCAAATGATGCTACCTCACCCAATTGGCGTGGTAATTGAATGCAATCATGCAATAAGAGACCTAATTTGCGTTGATCTACCTGTCTATTTGGATCAGCTATTAATCTGAATAAATAACGGTATTTTTCTTCTAAATGTCCTTTGCATAATAATACTAGACCAACTTTAAATGACAATACACGAATTTGACCAGTGCGTTGGCTAAGAAAAATAATTAACAATACATTTAATTAGAATATTATTTAAGGTAGAATTTTAGAATTATAAATGTATCTATTACCTGTCATAAACATTTAATAGCCAGTTCAAAGATAAATCAAGGCAAAGTGGAATATGTACTAAAGAAGGATGTTGAGATGCTAGTGTGTCAAAAATAGATCCTAGAATGGTTAACATTTCTGATACAGTTATTAATTTATCATTTTGAGCACGTAGACCATGGTTATCAAATGATTCTAAGGCGGCTTCCAAAGTCAATAAGTCAACTAAAATAAGAGACAAGAGTTTTGAAAGACATTATTTTTTATTCTGACAAGCATAAACAATAACACTTACGAGACATGCGTTTTTGTACTGTTCGTAATTTCATAGCAGTTCTGTAGGCGGAGAATCTTACATCATTAAATTCTGACAGAGAAGACATAAGTTCCAACATTTTTGGATGGTCCCAATTTGTAGACTCACATTGATGGCTAAATTGAATGAAATAAGTATTTTAGCCAAAAATAAATTCTGAAAAATACTCACTTAATATAATAAGGAATTTTATTTGGAGTTATTTCACGTTTCCATGGAGGTTCCACTGATCCATTCAACAATAAAGAAGTGGATGCTTCACTATGACTGGCAGGCGAAGTTCCATTACTATTGTTAGTTATGTTTTTCCCAGTATCACGAATTTGTTTAGACCTATCATTCATAGCTAATTGTAAAATTTTCCATCTAATAAAAAAAAAAAAATATATATATATATAAACCTACATTTATTTAGACTTTTTATTGTATATAGATACCAAATATTACAAAAGTTAAATTACCTATTATTTATGTCCTGTAACGTATTTTTATTAGATGCGGATATTGTTATATTGTTTGATGCAAGTAAGCTAGCTTGATCATTAACTTCCTCCAATAGCCGTTGTAAAGGATTTAATCTGTCTCCAAATTGCTGTAAAAATAAATCAATATATTTATTTGCATAATTTTTTTAATCCATTGACTTACCTCGAATTGCTCTTGAAAACCTTTTGTGGATTCACCAGTGCTCAATACTGGACATGATTTATACATGGCCTCAACACTAGCTAGTTTTGATGCACAGTCTTCTAAACCTTTCTGAAACACTTGCATTTTCTAGAAGAAATAAATTAATATAATTATAAGAATACACCAAATCACTATTTGACCTGTTTAGTAAAATTAACAAAATAAATTGATTGGCTAATGGATTTGGCTGCTATACTAGCAACACATGGCTATTGTATAAAAATAGTTTATTACCCAGTTCTTAGGACTATGTGTAATATATACAAAGTACATACACAAAAACAGGTATATAATCTATTTTTATTTGTTTTAAGTGTTTTGATCAAAAACTTTATAATATAAATAGAATTTAAATTAACATCTATTACATAAAAACAAGTATTTTAGATAGGTAAATAATGTATTCCGTGTATGTATTAAAAAGTTTATCCAATAAGAAATTGTTTATTTGTGTACAAGCCCCTAACAATAAACATTATCAAAAATTACTATAAAAAAAAACTTGAAAACAAAGCTATAATTCAAGTTTGAAAGTTTGATTGATTCCCCTCCCCTCTTTGAAAAGTCGAAAAATAGAGCTAAAGCACTCTTTTTTTAAGAAAGACAATTTGTAAACAATTATTTTTAAGTTTTTATTGATATAAACTTTCACTATAAAAGTTAATTTTGTGATCAAGAAATATTATTATAAGATTTAAATACAAAAAAAAAAAAAAACTATACCTTAATTGAGTCACTTAGGCTTCGTTGCCACTGATCAGAGCGTTGAAGTAAAGAGTTCCATTGTTCAGATACACGTGAAATTTCACGTTTCAAACTTATTGTTAAATCACGAGCTTGTTCTTCAGCACTACGATATCCTCTAGAATCTCCAGTGTTATTAATTTCTAAAAAAAAATTAATTTAATTTGATTTATATTACATTTAGATTTATAAGTTTACATATTTAGAAAATTTAATGTAAAAAATGTTATTTTTTTTAAAAAAAAAAAACAGTAGCAAAATATTAACTTAATTTTATTTAGTTGATTTATTTAAATATATTTAAACACCTAATCAAAGGGTAGATTAATTCCTTTTCAAAAATGTAAACTAATTACACAACAATACAAATATTGATATTTTCACTAATAGGTACCACACATTTTTTTTTTGTATTGAAACATTTTAAATACAATACTTATTGCAATGTAATTAAAAAACGTTTTATTCATGTTTTAATTAATTTTTATTTCAATGAAATATATTGTCACAAACAAATAAATAACAACTTATGACAATGATATTATATAGTTATATCAAAATATATTATAGTTAAGTTGAATTATGACACTAAAATTAAGTTAAAAGTTAGAAAATGACAGTATGGTTATTAATTGTGATTATAAGTAACATTAATATGAAAGTTTTAATAAGTTTCTAAAATAGAAGTAAAATGTTATCGCCTGTTCAAACAATGATTTTAACTTCAGAGTTACTCTGACAAGGCACTGTTTATTATGTATGTGTCCATTGTCCAAGTCATTTTCATATTTTTCACGACATTTTTTTTTTCAAATATTTTAAAATTAATCTCAAATAAAATAACATTAATAGTCTTAAAATGACATCTCTTTAATCCTCACATGAATTTGTATTCTCAGTCAATTATACACACAAGTGCAAAACATCAATATATTTAAATATACATATTGAAATATTTTCTTATCAAAGTAAGACATTGCAAGCTTTGGTCAACATTGAAATTAATTTATAAATTATAAAATTAAAACGAAATATTTTAATAGTTAAAAAATTGATCGAATAACTCTAATATTCACATATAGCGTCTAGTAACCAAGTTCAATAAAAATAAATTAATGATGAACATGTTTAGATAACAAAACAATGCAATACATCTTACCTAATGATTTAAATTCTATAAATATAAACATCAAACAATACGAATATATAATATATTGCCTCGAAACCGATTATTTAATTGTATTTTTAACCTAAAAAATGTGTAATTAAATATATAAAACTAAATCTTATGTCATGGGTAACATATACGTAATTCTATGACTAAATTTTTGGTGGAGCTTTAGCCCCCATATTTTTTTCTTTTTAATCCGCGTGAAAATGTTCCCTATCCTCAATACCAAGTTTCTGTAATTGTAAGTAGCTTATAATCTCTATATAAAAAAAGGTGAGCAAGTGGTACCCACTGTACTGTACAGTAGGTGTCGAGTGGGTAACTGTTATGGTTCTGTTAAATTTGAATAATTTTGTTATATTATTATATCTACACGAAAAACGATTCTGATTGGAGATTAATTGTTAGCCTATATCAAATAATAGCTTTTGATATTGTAGTTAAAGTAATTATTTTATTATTAATATTATGGTAGGTATAGGTTGATTTAATTTTTGCGAAAACATTGCATTTATTATATTATTAATATTTAATTATTATAATGCAGTATACACCATTATAATAATATAATATGCTTGTTATTAACTTTTGAGTCAATATCACCTTACGTCCTTACCGTAGAACAGTGTGAATAGATTCATGATATAAATAGTTGAAAATATGAAATAATATTAATACAAATTTATGTTTTTAATAACTTAAAATTAAATAAAGATATTTTGAAAATGTCATTGAGTAGGTATAATAAAATTTATAATTTACGTTTAAGTTATAAGTCCTTACGAATAAAGTTTTCAAATTACAACAAAATATCTTACATCGTCGATTTTCGTTTAAATGTCTAAAATGAAAAAAAATGTGCATGCATATTAATAATATTTGTATAACAGTACTACCTACTAAATTTCGTCTGGGTTAAAGTAATCTATCTTTCTATCGTTTTCTATTTTACTTCAATTGAAATATATATTATAAACATAATTACAATGATTAATTTTATGAAAAGAACTGTGTTAATTAAAAGCATGTATATGTTGACATCAGTGCATCTTTTTAGGTAGGTTTTTTTTGTAACAATTATTTTATGGTTGTATTTTGTGATTACTGTTTATCTACTTTCTTAAAAAGTATTTTTTAAGGAATCTAATCTACTGCAAATTTCATTTTTGTTCGTAATTCCCAAACTAAATTAAACTTACAGTAATAACCTGATTAATATGAATTGTGATCACGAACATAACAACAAAGAAATCAAGGTGAACCGGATACAGAGACCTATATAGTTGTTGGGTTTTGCTCACTTCTGAGGTGTGTTATTAAGATTTTATATTTGAAATAAATGATAAGATCTATAAAGATATATAAATCATAAAAAAATGAAAAACTTAAAACCTTTTCTATGTCCAATAAGCTATATAATACTAAGCCTTAAAATGCAAAATGTTCTTATTTCGCAAAATATAACCATCAGTGTTAGTTTATTTAACGAATTTAATAGATATTTAATTCAGGTGTATATATTTTTTTACGAACATTAATACTTAATTAAAAACATTTTCATGCCTAACAACTAGACAGTAGGCACACTAGCTTAAAATAATTTAAAATATGCAAACTGCAAAGATTAATTATCTTTAATGCATATTTATATGAACTATTGATATCAAAAATAAATGATTTAATAAGATTGAACATTTGAATAAAAAAGCTTGGAAATTGATAACAAGGTTTCAATATAAGTAATATAGGTTGATAGATCGTCTCAACTCAAAACAGTTTTTTGTATGCTATGATTTATCATTGAATTCTAATTTAACACATATTTACATGAGCTACTTAATGTGATAAGGTACATTCGACCATACAGTATAGCGACTTCCCTGTGTTTTTTTTTTTTTTAATTAGACACCTTAGTAGTATTTTTTATAATATTATATTCTTACCTTCATTTTTTACGGCAGATGCAATTTGGGATTCATTGTTTATGTATTGGCGACCACTGCGTAAGTTAGAATCAATAACTGGTCTCTTCTCTTCCAATTGCCTACGGAATCCTCTATGATCATCCTATAATACATTCAATTTTTATATATTTTACATATTTGTATTATATTTTGTTCTAAAACAAAATGTGAATTAATTGTATATACCTGTTGCTTTTGTAGCGTGACCAAATCGTTGCCTAAAGGACCAAAACTTGAAATTTCAGTATCCTTTTTAATTACCCATTCGACTAGCTCTCTCAGGGATAATAAAAGAGTATTCCAATGTTCCGTATTATTTTCTAATCGATTTCTAAAATAAAAATTTTCTAGTACAATATATTTATTGTATACCTATCACAATTTACAAATATCCTTAAACGTGTATAAGCATTTTTAAATAATGCATTTTAACACAACGGGAGTCATGGCGTGTATATATATTATGTAGTCCTATATAATACGTATACGCAAATTTACCTTTATGTCAAAAAAAAAAAAAAAAATTAAAAACATTATTTTTTAAAATGACTATCGGAGTTTTATTACCAACCAAAAATTTCTAACAAAAACCAATTGCAAATGTTAATAATTTTATGAGCTTAACTTAGTACCCATAACGCAAATAAATCATTCAAAAGGTCACACTATACTATCCTGACGCGTCATGTATTAAAAGGGGGAAACTAAATATGATCAAAGTCCAACGGGATTGCTTCAATATCACAGGTTCGGTGCTATATGAGCTTCTTGGGAATTATAAATTACAATCATATAATATAAATGAAAGTTAACAGGGTGTACATATCCCTCGGGGCACAAGTAAAATGACAGGTTCCAATTACCCCTACCCAAAAAGGCATACATATTATACAGTACAAAATTTATTATATTTTTAAAGGTTAAATATATTATTGCACTTTTTAACTACAAAGTAATGTGTAATATACATGCTACATTATCCGCAATTATTTATAGTTTTTTTTTTAAATTAAAAATATCGATATATTACATGATTATATATAAATAATATTAATGTTATACTTATTCTTATTTGAATATATATATATATATATATATATATTTTAAAGACCCTTAGTAACATAAGCCATTATTTAAATATTTTAAATGCAAATATAGGTACCTACCTAATATTCACGGAACGATTTTTCAATTGATTCCAACGCTGATTCATTTCTTCTAACCGTCTTTGAAGCATTACTGCATCTTCCTGTGATGACAGACTTCCTAGAAGTTTTCTTCCACTAGTATCAAGCGAGTTTAATGATTGACTTTTTGTTTCCATTTCTTGTTGTAATTCCTATTGATAAAATAAATGAGTTAGTTTTATATAAAATACGTAACATGTTTTCTGTTAGTCATTTGTCATAGAATACATTTTAAAATATCTGAATTATTACAAACGGTATTTACAAATAAACCATATGTGAAATATGTATATGCCTATACGTATAAGTTTATAAATCATCAAAATGTGTATTTGTGCATCCAATGATTTTATAATTTAATATTAATAGTAAGTATATAACGTCTGACGGATAAAGTGTAAATAATATAAACTACAGTTAATTGAGAATGCATTATGTAATTGGATTATAGACGGTAATGATTGCGTTATGAGAGAAAGAGCAATGCATCTGTTAAATTCCTCATCTTCATTAAAATTGTCGTCGCACCATATATACCAGGGGGTAGATATTTTACCATTAATACTGAGATATAAGTTGTTCTCAGATATGAACATTTTAAATTTCTACACGGATCATGAAGCCAATCGAATAAACATCAATTTATTATGTCGATCACGCAGAAAATATAAACTAGCGGGTGGTAAAGGAAACAAGCCACAAAATAGGCTTAATTAAATTTTAACGCGTTGTTGCTGCTACAGCTAGTATAGCGCAGTATTCTCACGAGGGCCATAACACAAGACCATAAGGTTCCTCGCAAATCCTTTCTATGCAAACATTTTCTCTTGTTATGTACGTCCGTAATTTTACATTATTTTTATTTGTAGTTTTACGTCCAACAAACACATACGACATGTTAAATTATGAAATTTGTGTTAACATCAAAATATTCTTTGTGCCAACAGCGACAAAAAATCCAAATTATATAACATAATATGCATCCTAGTATCATACATAGTAATAAAAAAAGAAACTTCTCAAAGATTTTATTTTAGGTAGATACGCAAAACTTTGTTCTTTTTCCACGTTGGCTGTAGTCACATATAGATTTTGTGTGAGACTGCAAGACTCAAATTGAGTTAAGTGTAATAAAATAATGTTAACGAGTTAAAAATGTTAATTAAAATCAAAATTGCCCACATTTATAATTGGTTTGCAAAAAGTATATAAAAATAATGAAATTACTTCTCAAGCTTAGCTGGGAAGTATTAAACTCGTCCTGTTGATGTTCGTTTGTATTGATTGTAACTATATATAAATTAATGATTACAGGTATGTCAGTTTGGTTTTACCTTTTTTGGTACCTAATATATTACCACTTTTTATACAAATTAATGCAATAATATCCTAAAACAAAATTATTATACAATAGTTGCCATTTTAATTCAAGCCAATTGCATCATTATCTATCATACATTGAATATTTAACATTAATTTTTATTTATTATTTAAAAACATAATGTATAATATTATATTAGAAATTTACTACGGGTAAACTAAAAAAAAAAACCTAATGATGATCTGCTATAATTATTTGCAATCAAAATAACTTGAACAACGATTCATTATTAGTTTAAACAAAATGTAAAACATTCATTTCATGGTAAAACCGAAATCGGAAGTTGGTACCTATATGTACATTAGACTATTAGTTTTTACTTTAATAACTACCTATACTAACTAGTTACTTTCTTAAATTTTACTATTTTTTTAAAACCGATTGATCATAAGACTCATAACTCATAAGATTTATGTATCCCAAATTTTTACAGACAGTTTACATATACTTAAAAAAACATGTAGTATTTTATTTACTATAAAAACTATTAAAAATTTAATTAATAACAATGCTTATATTTTTATAAATCACATAGGTACCTAATATAATTGTATAGTATGTACCATATGACTTACAAATATAATTAATTATTCATATAATAACATAACACTATTTTATATATTATTTAAAATTACACATCATTATAACAATTTCATAGAACCTGAAGGAAGAAATCTAAATACAGTAAATTCTTATTATGCAGAACGTCAATATCTTAAATTTTTCGTAATCTCGAACTTTTGTCTGTTTCCCTGAGCTTCAATATAATGAGAGTTTACTGTATTGTCAAATACAAGTATTCATAATACCTGATATTAAATATCAAAAATATGAATGACAGTAATTATTATGTATTTATATTTGGTACAAAATGTAACATGCAAATAAGATAGAAAAAAAGAAATGTTTAATATATTTTTTAAATTACAGCAAAAATAGTCAAACTACCAACCAAATTGGTACAATAATTTTAATATAGTAAACTCTCGTTATTATGTTGAAGCTCAAGGGGAACAGAAAAAGGTTCAAGATATCGAGTTTTATTGTAATGGTAATTATTTGAAGGAGATTTCAATTGAGTTTGATATTACGAAAAATTTCAGATATCGACGTTCGACATAATAAGAATTCACTGTATAAAATAATATCCCACGTACTTTCAAAACATCTAATACCCGCGAATTCAAATGTATTTAAGTAGTCTATATACCCGAAACATTAAAAAGCGTATTAGTATTGGTATTCAACACCCAACTTAATTTTTAAAACCTAATAAAATTTATTATTTCGGGTGTAAAGCTCTGAAATTAACCGATTCTTTTAACCACCTATCTCAGCTATCTCAATAGAGAAAAGTTGATTTATTGTAGATTATAGAAAAAAAATTAATGAAATAACTAAAAGAGTAAATTCTTTTCACAGATGTGCTAAACACCAAAATTATAATAAAGCTTATCTTGCAAACACAACTTTTTATAATGAAACACCGTAAAATCCCGTTCATTGTGTGTAGAAAAGAACGTTTATACGGAAGTTTTAAACAATGAGGTCAGATGCTCTTGTTGAGAGACCTCTTGTTCGCTTCTGGCATTGATTAAAAAAAATTCAGCGTACAATTATAGAAAAACGCAGAGACAAGCGAACACAAGCTCAAAGTGCATTGTTTTATAGAATTGGGCTCGTACATTTTCCCCTATGCACGGTACAGTACTACAATATATACTATCGTATGTATGTGGACTATACACTTCCGAAGCACTTCAACAGATATTAAGTCAATGATGAAATGTTTTACTTTGAGAATCATATTTTTATTGACGTACGAATAATTTTTAATTTACGTGCAGATACCTATATATAGTGAGATAGACGTTTAAAAAATACGAGCGACGCGAATAATAATATAAATATCATATTATATATGAATATCAAATTTAACCCTTTCAATGAAAAACCATGTCAAGTATTATTGAATATTCCAATTAACGATATAAAAAATTTCGTATGTCGGAAGAGTTATAATAAGCAATTTGGAATACTAAAATTATTCACATAATATATACGTACTGTACTGCATATAGGTACCTATTATTATTATTATTATTATTAAGAACGAAACGCGTATAAAATTTGCAGGCTTACCCTTGTATAATATAACAATAACATATAATCAATCACGATAATCTCATGTATCAATCATTTTGATTCTTATATTTAAGGCGAATATAACAAGAGGATTTCAATCAGATTTGACAATATATGATATCGTTCAAAATAGTTTTGGTAACGTTTCAAGACAGCGTAACACATTTCGTAATTAAATATAATTTTATTAGTTTTATACCAAAATGTAACAACTAACATTTTTTGAAAAATCGAAAATACAAATCCAATAAAAGATAGATTCAGTATTATATCGAATACGTGTTACTTATAATAAATTTAAAACTTATGTATTTTAATGTGCAACCTTTTTGTAATAAAAAAAAAGTTAACCCTTAGGTTATTTACGATTTAAAACAGATTTTTGTTAATAAATTAAGAAATGTATCCAATCACTATAAGTATTACATGTTTACGTAATAAGTAATAACTTGTATAGAGACAAATTGATGAGTAAATAATTATACAAGCTTAATTTTTTTATTCAAACACATAAATCTAAACGCACGGTAGAAAAGCTAATGTTAAAACTAAAACTAATTACCATTACTTTAAATAATATAAATAAATCTTTTTTTTATTGTTTTAGCAATTAATCAAAGAGGATTTAACGATTATTTATTTTATTTTGTTGTCGAGGGGATCATCTGAATCAAAATCAACTACAAACCATAATGAATAATGGACACTATAAAGTGGCAAAGTTTTGTCATCTTTAAAAAATAACTATTAAACTTCATGGAGGGGCTCGAAGTTGAGAAAAACAACTAGATTGACTAAATATTTTATTGGGACATAGATATACAGGAAAGGGAAATAGTTTTTTTTTTACAACATAATTTATACATATATATATATATGTGTGTATTTTCTTGACATGATTTCCCGACGAAACGTGAAAATGCTTTCAGACCAGGCGGCCAAACGATATGTATTATGCAAATCTAACCTAGAAGGGCGAATGATTTGGAAGTAGAGCACAAGTCGAATGTACCTATTTCTTATATTATATGTATATACTGTACATATACTTTTAGAGTAAACGTTTTATTGGGTTTGAAATTTAATATTTTTATTCGTTCCTATTTTCAATTTGAGATAAAATCGAGTAAAAAAAAAAAAAAAAACCATTGCAAATATTCTAAAACTCTGTA
>JACXSJ010000360.1:136978-201379 GCA_014851325.1 Pentalonia nigronervosa
TTTTATCAAAAATCGTTACAGGCGATGAAACTTGGGTTTTCGCTTATGACCCAGAGACAAAATTGCAGTCATCAGAATGGCACACAACATCGTCACCGAGGCCAAAAAAATCACGTGTTGTCAAATCACAATTGAAGGTCATGTTGATTGTGTTCTTCGACAATGAAGGGTTAGTTCACTGGGAATTTGTACCTAATGGTTAAACAGTCAACTCAAGTTTTTATATTGAAGTTTTAAAGCGTTTAAGAGATTCAATTCGGCGAAAAAGGCAAAGAAAATGGTTGGTTTTTGCATTATGACAATGCACCGTGCCACTCGTCTTTTGCAGTTCGGCAATTTTTAACGGATAAAAAAATTTCTACAATTCCACAACCCCCGTATTCGCCAGACATTGCTCCATATGACTTCTGGCTGTTTCCAAATCTAAAACTTGGACTCAAAGGTGAATGTTTTGCGACGATTGAAGACATTAAAGTTAATGCAACAGCAAATCTCAGGGCCATTCCAATAGAAGGATACTAAAGATGTTTCCAGCAGTTACAAAGTCGTTGGAGTAAGTGTGTCTGTGCTGAAAGACGATACTTTGAAGGAGATTAAGTAGATTTATATTTAAATTGTATACATAAAAAAATAAAATGAAATTCCGGGAACTTTTTGATGCTACTACGTATGAGCATTGCATATAGCAATAATAACCTATAAATTATAATTCAACATTTATATAATATTTCTAGCACCAACTATTACACTTGGCCTAACAAACATTTTATCTTCTCTTAAATATTAAAATATCATTGTGACATTATGTAATACATGAATATACTCTTGAATGACTATGATAAATTTTTATTAAAATATTAACAATTTATTTAGTTTAAATGTAAATTTGAAAGTTTTACTCATTTTACTGTCATTCCCTTTGTCTTAATAATGAGAACTCTAAGGGTATAGGCACAGAAGTTTTAATCAATATTACTAATTAAATAATGTTTTAATACCAAATATAATTTAAGATCTGTTACTTAAACTTATATTACATACCTTTAGTTGGTTCATTGCTGTGATGTTTTCACGTTTGAGAGTATTACATCTATCAAATTCTGCTTCAATTGTTTCCATAGATGATTCTGCTTCAGACAACCATCCTAAAAAGTTGTCAAATGATTTGTCTAAATTTTGTAAGGAGTTTATTGCTGAATGCAATACTTTTCCTCGGCTTATAATGCTAAAAAAAAATTTGCAACTAATAATTAAATATAATCCCAATCTCATATGTCTAAAACAAAATTTACTTTGTATTAAGGTTTTGGAATCTTTGATGTACTTGTTCTGTTAATTTTTTAATTTTGGAAGTATCATCATTTTGATAAACTGCGATTAATTTTTGTGTAAGTTGATTAAATAAATCAATCTGGTATTTGTATTGATGTAACTCAACATGGAATGACTATAACAATTGAAGACAAGGTTAATACTTAATAGTCTTTTAATATTAAAGTTTGATAATATTTATTCAATACCTTTTGTTCTCTCTGCTGTGCATCAAGAACATCTGCTGTATTTCCAACTGAACTCATTCGCTGTAACCTATTTTCCATTCTAGTCAACCAAGTATCTATTTCCATTTTTTTTGTTTCATAACGTTGGCTATCACTCAACATTGCATTTAATTCAGTTTTGCGTTGCATTACTTTATTATTTGTTTCATCCCAATGTTCACGCAGTTTAGTCACTATGGAATAATAATATTAAATACTGAATAGGTACAATATACATAATTTATTTAAAATTAACAATAAATTACCTTTGCCATGTAATTGTTGTCGATTTGAATCAGCTTTAAGATTTTCAGCAGTATGAACTAGTTCATCTAATTGAGGCTTTTTTTGTTCCAACTCCCGTAATACGTTCTATACATAAAATAACAATTTGTATTAATTTGTATATATTTTTAATAAGAATACATATTGAACTATGTTAAATAAATTCATTTTTGTTCATTAAAACATTTCTAGCATTAGCAAAATATAATATTATACAATTTAAAACTAATCTGTAAAATCTAACAGTAAAAAAAAAAAGAGACATATTAAAATATATTTTTTAATATAATATATAATATTAAACATTTATATAACATATAATATATGATATGTGTTGAAAATAAATAAATATAATAGTCTTTATCATAAAATATTATAGTCAGACTTGTTTTATTAAAAACAAAATATATAAGAAACCATTAAGAAATTGCATTGCTATAGCAACTGTGGGTATACACATACATGTAAGTAAACAATCTTTTGTTAACCTAATTCATAATTTTTACTACTTAAATAAAATTATACGAATCGATAATAAAATGCATTGAGTTTTTAAATAATATTGCCATTTAAATATTAATTATGAACCTAAAATAACTAAAAAGCAAAAAGTAAGTAAAAAGTAAAAAGTCAATAGTTTGATAAAATAAAAATATTGTTAATATAAGAGACCTTAAACTCAAATAAAAATAATTTAAGTTATAACACTCTCAAATATTTTGAGGCATAGTTTGTTTTATGATTTATGTATGATTGTATTATTATTGTTATTTACTTTTTCATCATTTTTAAATGTAATTAATAATCAATTTAGATTTTTGGCATAATAATACTAATAAGTAAGAAAACATATTTTTTTAATCAAATGTTTGCTAACATTTTTAATTATTGACAAAGCAATTTTGTACTAGTAAACAATAATTAAAACTTATTTTTATGATGGTAAATATTAGAATAATTTTTTAATTTAATTAATTATTTATTATCAATATTATTTTATTTATTTTAACAAAATAATAATATGGGGTGCCCTGCTTGCTTTACTATACTTCCTGGGAGAGTTGCCCTTGCAAACCAATGGCCACCCCTTTGGTATCTTAAAATTAAATATCTGTAATTGAAAATATTTAAAAAGAAAATATGTTTAAGATAAAATACAAAACGTTTTTATGAAATAGAGCAGTATTTCCCAACCTATGGTATGTGGGAAACTCATAGGTGGTACGCGAGGAAAACATCCTTTTATAAAATAATGTATAAAATAAAACTATAACTATTATAATAATTGTACACATTTCATTTTAATTTTGTGCATTAAATGCTTATATATTGTCATAATTTTGTAGTTCCTAAAAAAATAAAATTCCATACATATAAAATGGCATATACATTTTTAATAAGCAAAAAAAAAAAGGTTTTAACGGTAGTGGTACATGAACATTTTCAAACGGTATAAGTGGTATGCCGATATAAAAAAAATTGAAAACTGCTGTAATAGAGGGATTACCTAAATATTTCTGATTGTGATAATTGATCATGATAATAAAAAATAAAAAAAAAATTTAAATTTTAAGAATGTAACACAATTTTAGTTTCAAATTATGTATACAATTACAAAATCGTACATTTTAAATAAACATAAATTAAATTGTTAAATAGTTTTATACTTGCCTTTTGTTTATCAATTAGTTGAAGTATATCATCAACATCCCCTACCGTAACTGATTGTTGACGCAACATCTTTTCTTCTAAAGCCAGCCAATCACAAATCTATAGCAAATAATATTATAAAAACATAAATATTTACATTCTATATAAACAAATACCTGAAGAATTGATTTATCAAAACTAGCTAATAAATTGAGAAGTGCATCTGATGAATTGACTGGGGATATGGACCGTAAATTTAGACGAGGGTGTGTTTCTGAGGCATTCCTTGTTAAACTCTTCCAATTTTCTTCTGCTGTAAAAATATCACTCATAAATAATACCAAATTTAAATATCAATACATTTAAAAATAGTTATAATTCATTTATATTCTAAAAATAAATTAAATTTTTCTTTTAATCGTTATATTTATGTATAGACAGTTAAGTCAAAATATTGGCCTATCATTATTTGATCTTATTAAACATAACAATAACAATAATAAATTTTGTAAAAATTTTTACTGAAGCCCAAATAACTTGAAAATTTGCATTGGCTATTGATAATAACTAATAAAAATACATTAAACGTATGAAATATTTAAATCAGGTTGAAAAATACATTTTTTTGTTATATCAAAATATTAAATACCTACTTAATGTTAGTTGTGTTACAACTGTTACTGGTAACTAGTATACATTTGACAATTGTTCGTAAAATAGAATGAAGATGAAAACACAAACAAATTCTTATTATAGTATATCTATACCACACTCATAGTACAATAAATAAATAAACTTACTTAAAAATAAAAAAATAAACCAAAAGGCTTAATAGGAATAAAAATAATTTAATTAAAAAAAAACGTTACGTAATTTAAGTAAAAGTATTGGCGTGTTAACATTTTTAAAAAAGTAAGTACGCATAGAAAATCTAACAAAACCATATACTGTAGTACTTAAAAAAACATCTACATCGAGCGAAAAACCATCATCACTAATGTGGAAGTTTATAATAAGAACATTATGAGGTCGTAAAGGAATCATTTAAGTTTTGTCGGAGCGAAGCGATGTTATTACTATACTTACGATCGAAACATAATCCATGGATTAACGACCCTTTAATTGTATATCGATAACTGTATAGAAACAGTTAGGTGTATGAAAAAAAGAAATTGAGAAAAAAAAGTAAAGAAAACGCGTGAAAAAAAATAAAAAATAAAACGGAACCTATAAGTGAACAAAGTGGTGGTGATTGGCGGCGGCCGCGTGGCTGAATGCCACACGGGTAGCTTGGGAAAGGGTTGGGGAAAGGGACGTCCTGCCGATGCAGGCCGCGCGATGGACCGGAACAAGTAGCGGGCGCGAGATGTTCCCCGTGTGCTCGCACGGCGGCGGCCACCCTCATCGATTGATACACAAGTGGGTGGAGTCGTGGCGTACGCGCGCGGCCGGCCGGCACTTTTCCCTCCGCAAAGTACAAGTAGACTTAGCGAAAGCCGCGCGCGCGAAAGGCGGCTACGAATGGGTACGACTCACGCACGCACCCATCCACCCATCGATAATAGTACTTCTACTACTACTACTACTACTACTACTACTACTACCGCACTGCCATCATCCCAATACCACCACTACACTTTCCCACATGTGCGCGTCGCGGTGTTATGGCGAAAACTCCCTAGGCGGCAGCGTTAGTATTCCAAAATTTTCTTCCGCACTCTTCGCGTTATCGATCCCCGCGTACGTCCCACACAAAGACCGTGTCTTCACCATAGCGATTCATAATGTTGTATTGGTCATTAATAAGATATTATGATATAACCAGTGCTCGACTTGGCAAAATTAAAGTAGGGGGGACTCTGTTAACTACAAAAAAAAGAGCGTCCCCATCACTTATTAAACGTTATTAAGCCTTAAAAATAAAAGTAGGGGTACGCTAAAATTTCTGAAAAATTAGTTAGGGGACTCCGTCCCCCTGCGTCCCCTCAACAAATCGAGCACTGGACATAACAATAAATAATAAATATTTGACCCAAACACTGAGATGGCTAACCTCGATATTTATCATTACTAATGAAATTCTAGGTACTACGTACGAAAGAAATAGGTATAAGTTCTTGTAGAGTATCGTCGTCGTTCTTTACGGACGGATGAACACGCCTCCCAAAACTGCCCAAATTTAACCTTTAAAAACCCACTGCTGTTATTACACACTTGGAAAAATGCTGACTTTTTTTGTATAATATACAAGTTTTGCAGCAATAGAAACCAAAAAAATAAAAACCAGACTGCGTTTATAAGCCTCGCAATATGTTCTACTTGCAGTGGCATGGCAAACTCTTTTTTAGAGCCTAGTCTAATATTCACCCAATCAGCAGCACCAAAAACTCGATAAAGACATTTACTGTCATATTAATTATAACTACCTATCTTAGTTATTACTCAAATACAATAGTTAATATTAAATTATCACCTATTGGATAGTAATTACCTAGCACTCCTTAAGAAACTTAGAGGCGGCTGCCACTGCCTACTAGGCACTAGATTATCACCTTTGCTACACCACTGACTGTCAGGTTAGGTTAGTGACTCTTTGATACGCTAACTTGAATGTAAAAACTTTTAGTGGTTTCAAACTTTTGTCTTGATAATAACGTTGGTGGCATATTTTAAAAAGATTTTATTTTAAATCTTTTTTTTTATTTTATCCTATTCCATTTCAATATAACCAACTAAATTGGTACTACAAATAAATTTATAATAACTTTTATCACCGTACCTTATATTATTATTTAGTATAATATATAGGTTATGTAAATAAAAAAAAAAATTGTTTCATGCAATCAAAATTTAATTGAATATTTTAATACTTGAAACTTATTTATTTTTTATAAAATGTATTTAAACCTAATTAAACAAGATCTGTTTAAAATAATTATGAATAAAATTATGAATATTTTTATTATCTATTAACTGTCTTGTAAACAATTAGCTACCAATTACTTTAACATAATAGCTATGTGACCTCAGTAGAAGATAGTACATAAAAATATTTCTTACTGTATTTTGTAATACAAACAATAAATAACAAAACACTAATGTATACCACATATGTATGAATAATGCTATATATTTTTTAAATTAGTGCCAACAAATAAAGACCTACCTAACGTAACTCTCACTAATTAGTAACTTTTCATATGGATTAATAATATTTACCTAGTACAGAATGTACATTCAAAAAGTTAAAATATTATTTTAAAAAAATGTTTCTGTATTCTCCAGTGCAACTAGGATTTTTTTTAAGAGGGTAAAGGTTTAGTAAAATACTAAAACAGCAGTAAATTACTATTATATTATGAACAATAAATCAATAATGTATCAAATAATATTTTGTCTTTTAAATTGTATATAAAATGGTGCACACATTAGTATTATTATACTTGTAATAATTATAATTTACATAAATAGAACCAAAAGGGAGGTTTAGTCCATCTATAAGCATCTTACATAGTTGAATTACTGACTATTTTGATGGAAAGTTGAATCAAATACATTTAATATAAACATAAATTAGCATTAAAAAAAATATATCACCTTTTTTTACTTCAATAGATGTAAATGATGGTTTTTTCAAAATATTTTCATTTATATTTTTTAAATAATTCCAATTGTCTCTAAGATTTTTAACTTTATCCTAAAACAAAAAAACAGTCATTAAATTAAGTAATTTAGAAATTTAATACTCATAATAAAACAACAAACAAAATACACATAATATAACTAGTAGTAAAATAATAGTCTTACTTGTAAATCTACAGATATGGGTTGACCAATTCCTTCACATTGTTTTTCCATATTTGTAAAATTTTCCAATATATCTTTTACTTCAGCATTTCGCTCTAATAAGTTTGACTAAAATAACACATATTATTGTTAATAGTTAAAATAGTTGTTTAGTAGTTATAAGAAAACTTTATTAAATATAAACGGAAATGAATAACTTACTTGTAATTTTTCTGCTGCTAATTTTTTCTCAGAAATAGGTTTTGAGTTAAATTCTTCTACATCTGATTTTTTTATTATAACCCAACTGTTTAACTCTTTTAGTTGACTTATAAATTTGTTTAAAGCGTTTGATTTTCCATTTAAACATTCTAAACTATCAGATAAATCAGATATAACCTAAAATAAATACATATATATATATATATTTAATTTTCCTTGATAAAATACAAACAAGGTAATTTATTTTATTAAATAAAAATTGGTTAAAATCAAAAAAAAATATATATATATATTATTTTAGTTTATCAAAATAAAGACAAAAATCAAAATGCTAATTTTATTGATTTGTATCTCTTTCCTTTCTCAGTTTATAAAATGAGTTATATATTTAATTTTTTAGTAAAAATTCATAAAATGTGTTACACTATTTATAGATTTTAATAAACCTAAGTTGTACAGGATGTTAAAAACTTGATATACTAATTTGATATTAAAAATATTATTTTATCAGTAATCTCAATAATATTGTCTTAATACTACAACAATGACTTATTGGTATAAAATATATAATATTCCATGTATAATAAATTATGTTTAATTTTTTTAGTAAATATTTTTAAAAATTATTTTTAAATTGGAAAATGTCCACTATTTAAGATAAAGCTATAAATACATAATATTTTATTAACGTATTAAACTGACAGGTAAATAATTATTAATACTAAGCAATAATATATTAATATATGCATAGAAGAATACTTTGTTACACATGTAAATAAAAGTTATAGATATAAACAACAAATAAAACAATTAATAAAATGAATCTTCTCAAAACATACATAGAAGCTTAATAAGAAGATGACTATTTTATGATTATTGTGGATTGAAAACGACAGGGTTGGCAAGTATGGAGGATCCAGTCCGGTTTTTGTACAGATTTTGTCTGGAAGGGGAAATTGACGGGCAGTTCTGAACTTGGTGGTGAATTATTATAATTATTATTTTACTAAGGGAATTTGCATAGTTTTATAGTAGATAACTGTGTATAGGACAATAATAATTAGGCACCAGGAAAAGACAAGTTACCTAGATGGCAATGTAGCGTCCTGATTTACCCTTCTACGGAATATCCGTACACAAACTGAACTGCCGATACAAATATTGTTTCTAGTTCATATTATCTTAGTTCATGTCCAAAAATAATATATTCAGAGTATAAAATATTTCAAAGAGAAGGAAAATAATCATTTATGTTTTACTAATTCCTAAACTGAGTACACAGTAATTATAATAAAAACACAAATATTTTTTTTTTAAAAAAAAATGATTTAATGTCAATTGGATGCTTTGTTTAATATATATATATAACTTATTTCAAATCATTACCTTATCAAGAAGTGATTTAATTGATTCAAGATCATTTGGTTGTTTCAATTTTTTTGAATTAATAGCATCTAATTCTTTTCGTCGAATTAACAATTCTATTTCTTTGGACTATACAATTACAATACATAAATTATCAAACTTAAAAAAATTATTTTAATAAAAAAATAAGAATTATAAAATAAAATAAATACCTTTAATAAACAACTTTTTGAATTTAGTGAATCAATTTCTGAAGGATTAGCTTGTGTAGCTTGAAGCACATTTAAAGTTTGATCAATAGTGACTTTTGTTGCTGTTATGACACTTGAAAAATCAGATTTTGATTTTTCCATTTCATTCACCCTAAAAACATAAATATTAAAATAAATTGAAAAAAAATTAATAACTATTTTGTTGTACCTGAATGAGTTCAGAAAGAACAACAAAAATAAAATACTTATATTATGTCCCTAGACAAAATAATTATAAAAAAATTGGGCTAATGCCAAATGAGTAAAAATAACACCTTCTTTCCAGCATTTGACCACTTGGATAAAATTATGGGATAGATTTAGAACATAAAATACACATACCTTTCTCGTTGCGTTGTCAGCTTATTTAAAACTGCTTGCCATCTTAATCTTAGGCTCTCAACTTCTGATTGGAAACTGTCTGAGTGCGACCATAATGTTCGTGAACAATTTAAAAAACTTATAACTGTTCTGTTAAATGAAACAAAAATAAATGAAGCAGTAAAAGTTAAAAATCAAATAATTATTTAAAAAATATAATAATATAATGTTAATTATACACTCTAAATTAACTTAAGAAATATATTAGAATTGTATTTAATAAAAAAATTACAACGTATGGATTTGATAAATAAAAACATTTACTTTACCTTATTAACTTCTCAAAATAAAAAAAATGAATAAATAACTGGAAAAGATACAACATAAGGAAATAAGTAGGAAATAAGTGGGAGTACTATTTTATTTATAAGGATGGGACACAGAATATCCCTTTACTATGGAATGTCAATAATTTAAATTCAGTGATTTATGATTTATTATTAGATGGTTCCTTGTTAAATGAAAAAATGTTCACTAATTTTTAAATAGAAATTGTTATTTTAAATAATTGTTATATCATAGCCTTAACATACTCTATACTCTATTCAGAATAAAAGCGGTACCAGGTGGCGACCGATTTCCGTCAATGGTGGTCAGATGCTTTTTTTACTAATGCTGGTGCACAATGCAAAGCTAAAATTTTGATTTTTAATTAAAAATTACCTATGTCTAGATGACACTCTTTTTTCTAAATTGTGTTGCTTATTTTTTTTCTCTTGTAATGTCAATGTCAAACTATTTTCTTCCATATCACTTTCAATTTCTGCTAACCATTCAGAAAGTTCTTTACCGCTTTGTTGTAGGTTGGTAACTTCTGTTTGTATACTAGATAATTGTCTAAAAATGTTAATATTTAGATAAGTTTAAAAATATTTAAATATTGGGTATCGATTTAATAATAAATATAAATTTAATATCTAACCCAGCTCGTTCAATCACACACTTATTAAGCATTTCCCAAGTCTCCTCCATTTTTTTAATATTTCGTTGTACAAATATTTCATCCTTAGTATTTTTTGAACTTAACTTTTCAATAGATCTTTTTAAAACCTCAGTTTTATTTTGAATATCCTAAAATTAAGACATTTAATATAAACAAGATATATTTTTATAATAATTTTTATAATTATACTTCAATCTTAGAATTTTGAAAAGCAACAGAATTATTTGATAATGGTATTAAATTCAACTGTTTTAATAAAGAACCCAAAATTGTTCTTGTTTCATCTATTTGAGATAAAGTTTCTACAGATACGTTGACATTTTCCTACAAAATATTGTATATTAATTTATATACATATGTTAACAGTTCAAAAAACTGATTTGCATTATATTTACTTGTTGAGACAAGGGACTTAATTTATTTAACTTAGTTTCAAGTTCAACAATTTTCAATCGCATTTTATTAACAGCATCTTTATCATAACACAATGCTTCAATATCTGATATTATCTCATCCATTTCTAATAAATTAGCATATTTGATATTAATTTCCCGTTCAAATACCTTAAAATTAATATATTTATGTATGAATACGAACACACATTATAATACATTTAAATTAATTAATCATAGTATAATATTATTTTAAACACATACAATCAAAAACTTATTAATTTTATTCTACCTCTGTATTGTTGTGCTTATGGTTAATCCAGTTTTCAATATCCTGAGTAATTTTATTGAAAGATTCTACTTGTTTTTTTAACATTTGTGTCTGAAGTCTTACAATCTGTAAATAATTAATTTAATAAATAATGATATAAAAGTAAATGTTACTTATTTCAAATGTAACCTCTATTTCTGACATGATATGAGTCCACATTACTCTAAGTCTGTCTTGAATTAAAGTACACAAAGTGTTTGTTTTAGAGGGATCTCCCATATGACTTGCTAGTATAAGACTATCACCTTTGCTTATCAATGTAGCTGCATCTGGTGCTATATTACTAACTTCTTGTTCAACAGACTATTAAAAAAAAAGTATATAAGTTTATCTAAAAGTAAAGATATTTTAAAACTTACTTCAAAACGTTTATTTGGATCTGATTCTGTATTTAATTGTCGAAGGTCTTTTAATGTAAGTTCCATCCTCATTAGCATTTGTTTAGCATCATTTTCATATTTTTCAATATCTATATCTACATTTTTTATTATAGATGTATTTGGTGATTTTGAAGTGGTTTGATTTTCAATTTTCTGCCTCATAAATGAAATACCCTAAAATTTAAAAATAAAACAGGTAGTAAGTTAAGTGAATGACTATAATTATAACTAAACCTTACCATTTTCAGCATTGTGTTTAATAATTAAATGTGTATTTAATTTTAAATATTAATTAATTATTTTGCAAAGAATTTTTTTAAAAATATAGTTTAATGAACACTTTTTTTTATATATTTGGAAATTTATTAAATAAATGGTTTTTAATTAAATTTATTATAAACTGATTTATGTTGTTATCAATAATATTGTAAGCAGATTAATTAAAGAATTTATAATATGTTTAACATATAAATAATAAATAAATTAACAATAATATCTATGTTAATTTAATTAAAAAGGAAAACGTACATATTTCAGTATATAAAAAACACATTCAATTATTATCATTATATATTTTTTTTATCGAAAAATATAATTTAAAAAAAAAAAAAAAAAAAATAAGAAAAAAAAAAATTAAAAACACATAAAATTACATTTAGGTATTATAATAAAAGCAACTATTTTCTTTAGTCTTTAGTAAATTTTTATGAAACCTAATATTAAAAATTAAAACTATTGAAATGTTAAAATTATTTAAACAAAACTAACATCAAACTATAAGATATTTGTATAATACTGTTACAAAAGTTACCACACACATTCATAACAGGTTTTTTTACCACACACCTAAGTGACCATGGATTCTAGTTTATTATTAATTAATTCAATATTCACTATAGGATTCTGATCAACTAATTTCAATATTTTAATAAATTTACAATAACAACTATATTTGCCAATTTTATTAACTGTATTCAAACATGTATATTATAATAACAATAGAAATATAAAATATATAATAACATTTAAAAATATTAACTATGATTACATAATAATTGAATTACATAATTTATATAAGTTATATAGTTTTTATTCCTATAAGCAGCAGTAAAACAATTAGAAAGTAAATTTATAATAATTTTATTACAATACTTTTATTTATTATACATTATATATTAATTTTTGTTTTTTTCTTGTGAATTGTATTATTAAATATATAAGATTTCAAAAATGATGCATTTATTTGTGTGAAATAAAAATTTAGTAAAAAATAAATAAAATGGTTGTCCACTTCACTGTACAGTAGGCATATAGTAAGTCACTATAATGAATGTGTTAAATTTGAATTCAATAATATAAAATCATTGTATGAGAAAAAGATTCTGTGCAAATACTGTCAGTTAGCCTGCATTCCTAATTATACTTCATGATATAATTGCTAATAAAGTAATTTATTTTACTATTAGTAATACAGGAAATTGTATTAATTATTGATAAAAACATTGCATTTCATAATGTCTCTGTGTGTAAAATATAATAATATACTTTAATAGTTTCAAGTACTCATAAATATTTTTAAATTACAACCAAAGAACTAACATCGTTAATCTTTGTTTAAATATCTAATTTCATCCAAATTTAAACTTAAAATGACTAAAAAAAACAACCGTGTTAATATCTTTTTTTTAGATTTTTTGGTTACACTGTAAACTACTTATGAAAAACATTGTTTTAAATTTTGACTTTTTAGTTATAAAAATTGAATATTTTTAACTAAAAAATTATTTGTAAAGGGATATGTTTAAATTTTGCCAAAATATGAACTTTAAATGCTTATGATAGAAAATTGTGATTATGTATCTTTAAAATTTGTCAACTGTTATTATAAAAACTTATGAGGAACCTTGTACTAAATTTTTAAACTTTTTGACCCCCTGAAAAGAATTTTATCAACTTTAATAGAAAAAAAACTAAACAAATTTTTAATTTTCAAAATAATATCTATTAATAGCTAAAAAATAGTCAAGATATTTTTAAAATTATACCATTTATAGAAAAGGGTATAATAAATATTTGGTGAAATTTTCAAGTATATATAGTAATTCGTTTTGAAATTGCAACAATATATGGAAATCATTTAATGAGAAATCGTTAATTTACAGTTGAATGTTCAATGTTTAACTTCAAACGCTCAATACTCAAAAAATTTAATTTGACATTTCACTACTTTTTTGTTGAATATTGAAAAATGTATGAGGAATCTTGTATTATATTTTTAACTAAAAATAATAAGCAATTTTTTGTGATTTTGTCAAAATTTTTAACTTAAGAACATTTTTTAGATCTATAAATAGCCTAAAAAAATCAAAATTATATAAAAATGGTTGATGTCTAGATTGGTAATCTAAACTTTCGGTGAAAATGATTATGTATCCACATTAATTTTTTTCTTATGTTATACCAAAACACAATAATTGATTTTGTCAAAAACTGTTTAGCATAAAAATTCTCATTTTTCCTATTTTTTTTTATTTTCTTCGTGCCCGTGGCGCCAAATTTAAATTTAGTAGAAGGGATCACTACATATACTACAATTACCCAACCCGAGTTATAAATAAGTAAAGGATTTTTATGCAAATGTATATTCTATTACAATTCACCTAGAATTATTTTGATTCAAAATGTTGAAGATTTGTAATGTGTAGAATCAATGGTTAATTTCTAATTTGCATATTTTTGCAGATTTAAGTAAAAATAATTATAAATTGAATTTTTTTCATTTTTTTTCAAGAAGTTTTTCAAAATATAAATCTATGCTACGTGATAATTGCAGAAATTCCAATTTGAAAATCTAAAATCACATTTTGTAACCTTATGTTGGTACTTGTTACAAAATTTATATTACATTTTCTGTTATTTATTTTGCATTTATTTAATTTAACTGTAGGTATAATAATTTGTAAGCAGAAGTATACTGATATTTAAATTGTATTTTTTTTCATATAATATATTTTGTAATTTTTTTAAGATGTTTAGATTTTTTTAGCACACAATAAAGAATTTTTTTGCATATTTTTGAATTTTTGAATGTATAAATATATACATTTAACAATTTTTATATAAAAATCTGGGCCTTAGTTATAAATATAAAAAGGTGAGCGACGTTACCTTCACACCACCTTTTAATCACCATAAGTTTAAGTCATAAATATCAAAAATGTAAAAATATAATAAATAGTATAAGGTTCCTCATAAGTTGTGGTTGTAGATATTTAATAATATTAAAAATAAAAGGTATAATTTTTATATTTAAAAGCATTTGAATTTCCAACTTTTGCAAAAAAATATAAATTCACTAAAATTTACAAATGATTTTGTAGACAAAAATTTATAAAATTAAATGATTAAATAAATATACATAAATTACAGAATGATCAAGTAAAAATCTATTTTAAAATTATTTTACGGCTTGGTGATGATAATAATTGACAATACGTTAATTGTTTTCCAGTTCCCACACAATATTATTTTATGACTTATTACTAGTTAATAATTTTGTATGTTATTCATTTCGATTTTTAACATTGAATTTATTTACATTTTTCCTATAAACGTATGTCTATAGTTTAACTCATATTTTGTTGAGTATTGCGTGTGATATTCAAAAAAATAGGATGTTAAAACTGGTGTTTGAGTGTTTTTAAAAGAAGTATATAACTAATATGACTATTATGATGCATAATATGATAAAAACATTTTATATCTTTATCTGTGTTGATTGAAATGTTCTTTTCATATTAAATCACCATGAGTGATTCCAATAATACATTAGTCATTTATAATTAAAGAATATGAAATATCACCAGATTATCCTGATCAACCACCAACATATACACTCACCCACCTATCACCATATAAAGGTGAGCAACAACCGCCCCTTTTGAGGAATAGGTTAGGCGGCACTGCCCGATGCTTTTCAAAACTATTGAATTTATCTTGACCTTACAAATACACCATCTTGATATACTTTGGTACCAGAGAAGTTACTGAAGTTAAAAATAGAAGCATTATTTCTACTTCTTATGGTCTTATAGTGTATACAGACTACTGATGGGTATAATCAAATGATTTTAATAGAAAAGAAAAATCTTTAAAGACATCTTTAAATATCATATTTTTTAAACTGTTTGGTAAAATAATTGAAAGCTAATAAGTTATTAATAGTGGCATGCAAATTAGTTCATAAAATAATTACTTACCTTGATTATGTGATCTTCATCAGATGAACTAGAATCGCGATATTTATCATGGAGTTCTTCATCTTCTGAAAATAATACTACATCATCGGTTTCTTTATCACTCCCATAAAAACTATCATTATCTTCAGCAACATTTTTAAATGCATTTGAAAAATTAACATCATGATCAGCTCCAATAATTCTGTATGTATCTAACAATTCTATTTCTCTATGTAATATAACTTCTTTATCATTATCAGATTTTGGACTTTGCCGTGCAGTTATAGTTGTATGATGAGTTTTGTTTACTTTAACACAAACAGAATCAGTAAGAATTTTTTGCTTTTCTTCTAAGGACTCCATATACTCCGTGCCTAAAGTATAAAATATATTAAAAAAGAAATAAGATACCTTATTAAAAAAAAATTAATTACTATGTAAGCTTTCTAAACTAGACTTTAATGAATCATTTGATGCCAGTTTTTGTCGCTTGACTAAAATTTCACAAGGGCTCAAACATGATTTTTTTTCGGTATTTTTTCTACTGTATAAAATTTGAGGCCATTTTTCCTCATCTGTTTCATCTGCATCCGTTTCTGTATCCTCAGATAACTCTACCATTTCTGCATAACCCTCAGGAACTACACTGTGAACCGCAGTTACTTCACCATGACTAATAACACTAGACTTTAGTATTTCATGTTCTTTAATCTCAACCATGACACACTCTTGTGTATTATTTTCACATTTAGGTTTCACCAAAGATTGATAAATTGTGGGATCTACTTGTGATACTTGTGAAAATAACATACTCTCTTTAGTCAATTGGAATGTATCATCTTCTTCATTATGTTGCAATAATGCTTTATGGTCTATTTTATTTTCTTCTTTAGTAATTGTTATTTCGGGAACAGATGTTTCCATAAATTGTAGGGAATTATTAGACTGTCCTGATTTCTCACTTGCAGATATTCTAGATATATCCTAAAAACATTTGGTATATTTTTATTCAATTAATGAAAATGAAAAATTAATTTCAAAAATAGTTTAATTATCCTCTACATTAATATATAGAGAGATTAAAGTTTGCAAATAAAATAAAATAATATTAAATTAAGATTTATGCAAAATATATTAATAAACAACAAATTATAGATATTTTCAAAATATTAGCTATAAGCTAAAATAATATATCTTATTAAACTAACCTTCAGTAGTGTTGAATTATTATGAAGTTTATTTAAAATTAATTTCCATCTACTAGAAATTATATCAAAACGTTCACAATATGTATCATCATCACATAAAGGATCTTTAAGAGATTTAAATTCAATATAGCGAGCATAAATTGCATTTTTAACTTTTTCCCAATTTTTAATATCTTTGTCTAATGTGTGCTATTAAAAAATACAATTATATATTAAACATTATAAAAACAAAAATAAAATTGATTATAAATCTTACTTCGATAAATTTCATTTTGGCTTCCACATTTTTCTCAGATAATTGAGTACTTTCAAATTCATTTAATTTTTGTTCCACTTCAGTCAACCAGTTAGACATACTATTAGTATTAGTTTCAAGAAAATCTAAAGCATTTAAGCCTTTTTCTAGGTTACATTTTGTGACATAAATATCTGATACCAACTAAACAAAAAATAATTTTTTTGATTAATTTCAATTCTCAAATTAAATTGTTGAACAATAAATCATAAAAATAAACAAATTTAAATAATCAGTAAAAGATTTTCTGGACATGACTTTGTAGCAAATATTGTAAAAAGACAATTTTTGTGAATCAGTTTCTAAGATAGATCTTCATAAATAGTTTTCTATTTTTTAAAAGTATAATGCTGTTTTTCTTAAGTTTTAGAATCACTTTGTTTTCAAATTTTTTCATCGAAGATTCATATCAATATATAATTTTAATTTTTATAATTTTTTAAATTTTTTTTTTAATTTCTTCATAATAGAATGCTAATAGAAGTAATTATTTCCCGAAACATGTTTCTTAATTAAAACATAATTATTAATTAACTTACCTTGGAATATAACTGTTTTATAGTTTCTAGTTGTAGTTGATTTTCACAAGTTTCATTTGAATTTATCACAAATTCTACTTCACTTTTTAAACTTTCTAATGTAGAACTCATTTTCTGTAATATTTGTTTTTTAAATAAGAATTAATTAAAAAAAAATTAGAGATATATATTTTCTAAAACGTGTTTAATAATTAAATATATTATTTAACTAACTTAGGTAAAATTTCCTTTTTATAAAAAATTAATAATTAATATTTTTATAGTTCATTTAATATTTAGTTTTACATTTTCCATATGTGATTTACTTTGCAAGGTGATTTTAGAAAAATTAAAAGCAAGATATTTACGAAAAGATATTTTGGTTTGACTTTTAAGCATCAACTAATAAAACTACAATTGGTTTAAAATGTGTTTGTAATTTTGTATTTAGTTTTAAACTCCATTATAAGTTTATCTTGTATAGTAATATTTATACAGCAAAATCCAAAATTATTGTTTTATAATGATAACTGATTGTAGTCAAAGACAAATATACATTACCTATTTTAAGGAGTTTTGTTATCAATTTAAATAATTATTTATTTATTAAAATGTCTGTTGTCATAAATATAAGTCAAATAAAATATTTGAAAAAAATAGTGACAACATTAAACTGATATGAATTTAATGAAAGTATTAAATCATTTATTTGTATACAATAAGTTTAACTTTAATCCAAATAATTTTTTAAAGGTGTTTTTCATAGATTTTCAATTCTTAATTAAATATATTATAAATATACCAAATAGAATGAAAAATTGTATTCATTTTAATCAATAATATACAATTAATATATATTTTAAGGACAAGTATTAATTACCAAACATTGTTCTAATTGTCCTTTAATGCTATCAGGATCATCCGATGCCAGCTCTAAAAGACAAATAGTATTTTCAATGGACTGTAATTCTCTCAACACTCTAGTAACGCGAGTTGGTAAATCTCCAGGAGATTGATATCTTTCAAACTTCTCTTCCAGCTGATAGAAACGTTTCTAAACAATGATATAGTTAAACATTCAGTACAATGTTTAAGTATACTAAACTAAAGTACAGTTATAAAATAACACTTTTGGTTTCACTAAATTAAATGATATTATTTAAGGTAAAATAAATTGTTTATACAAATCAAAATGGGTACTTAACTTGTTTAATTTAAATAAATATCAAATTGTTAAATAGAAAATAAAATAACTCACTTTTAATAAAGACAGTTGATCTTTTAAACGATTTGCTACTTCTTTTTTATTTGCTATTTCGTAGTTGCAAATTTGTTCTTCCATATCATGCAAAAGTTTAGCTTGATTTTGGAATTCATTTGATAATCTCTGTCAATGTAAGTGAACAATTTTAACAAAATTCACATTGTCAAGATAATTTTAAAGCAACTATAAAAAAAAACCAATAATTACTATAATCATGGCTTTTTTTTTGAGAGAGATTTTAATTTACTTATTACCATAGATATTATAATATATTTTAAAATCAATGGTATTACTATTATAGCTCTCAGTATATTTTGAAAAAAATTTTTACCACAGTGACTTAGCTAAGGTAGTTTTGTATGGCAAATAAAAGAATATATTTGTGGTAAATTGTTTGAGAATTTTATGGATTTATAGGAGGACAAAAAAAATTGACTCTTTGGTCAATATTAGCAACTTAAGAAATGTTATAGATTTAACCTGCACAAATGAATGTAGTGAACTGGTGTCCTTGTGAGATTACTATGTATGAATATAAACTTGGTTTTTATTCTGTGATTTTCAGGTAATTTGGTAATTAACAGTATTCCTTGTTTTTAATCTCTAAAATTGAAATTTTAACAAGGAATTTTTTTTCCTGTGACAATATTGTTCTTTATTAATATTCAACATTTATTATTAAGTGGTTAATTTAGTATACCCGCATAATTTGTTGAATAATTGTAACAAATGTTTTACTCAAGTTTTACTAAATATTTATAATTGTATTGTTCTTAAAAATTATTATCAATAAAAATAATTGTTTAATAAAACTAGGTTTAAACTTGAGAAAATTCCTAATTTGGTATTGGATTAGGGTTTTTTTTGTGATGACTCTTATAATTTAAATTTTGAGCATCTCCATTTAATAAATATATAGAAATAATACAAAATATTTAAAAAGTTAGAGCCGAAATTTGTTAATTCATTAATAGATCAACTTACTTCAACATCATTAGGTAGATCTTGTGGTGAAAAATCATTCTGAATACGAGATGTAAGTTGTTGATCAGTAATTTCAAGCCATTGTTGAAACTCAGCAATGCAATTTTCAGATTTTTGTGTTTGTTCTATGCTTTCTTCTAAACGCGTAACTTTTTCTTCCGCCTAACATAAATTAATAACAATAAAAAATCAAAAAAAAATAGTAATACTTTATATAATTTTATGATTAACATGGTTTAGGTAGATTTTAATATAATATTTTGAACTATTATAATTTTTTAAAATTTTAATTTTTCAGGGAATAAAAGTGCAGGCAGTACTCCTCTGCTGTTAGCAATGCCAAAAAAAAAAAAAAAAATAATAATACACTATAATTATTATATATTAACAATAACAAAATAAATAATTACTTGAGTTGTAAGTTTTTTGCAACGCAATGTAACTTTAGCTAAATCTACTTTTATATTAGATGCCATTACATTGTGATCTGACAAAATTGCACCGATTTCATTTAATCGATCAACTCTGGATTCTGGATGATTTCTGAGGCAATTTTCTAAGTCCTTAAAAAGATAAATAAAGTTATGATGTATTTTGATACAATGAATTAATTATTAATCCATTTAACAACTCCACAAATTTTTCAAAAATCACAAAAACAGCTTGAGAAAATTTGTGTAACCAGTAAAATGTGTTTATATGTGTATAATCTAAATAAACCAAACCTATTGAAAAATAAAGTTTGCAAAAAATACTTACATCAAGTTCTTCAGATATTTCTTCTGCATCAGTTGCTATAGTTTTTACACTTTTTTTAAGACATTTATCTAATTTGTCAAGCCATACATTTTCTTGAGACATTAGAACTAAATAAACATATATATAAATTATAAATAATTAAATTTAACTTACAATTGTGAGTACATGTATTTCTATACTGTTGTTATATATATATATACTTTTCATAGTAGCTAATAGGTAAGCTTTATATTGATTATAATATCACTAATTTGTAATAATAAATTTCTCTTTTTCTTTTATTAGATAAAACAAACAACATTTTACTTTTAAAAACAAGTTATATTTTTTAGAATCAATGAAATAAGTTCCCAGTTCATTTTTACTTAAGAAATAACTTACAGCCACATTTTATAATTTTTTTTTTGGAGGCAAGGTTTTTAGAAAATAGGTTTCTAATTTAGTGGTAAAGTTTAGGAAACAAAGATTAAGACTAGTCCATGATTAAAAACAAAAGCAATACTAACCTTTAAACTCAGAGTGAAGTTGTACATCTTGTTGCAAACGGTTTCTTATTAGCTGCACACCATCAAAAACTTTACTCCACTTTAAAACTAACATTTTGACATTATCATCTTGGCTGAGTTCTACAAAAAATAATTATTTGATAAATAAATCAATAAATGTCTATTTAACACTAAAACTCACCAAGTTTTTCTAATTTTGGCTTTTTTTCCAAAAGTTTGTCATGCAGAGTGTGATATTTATTCTTTAATTTTATAAGTTCGCCAGCTGATCCTACAGGATCCTTATCTCGATATGAATGACATTTTTCCACTTCAGATACACATTTTTTTACATCAGTAAAATCCTTAAATAATAATAGTAGTTAATGTTTGATGATAAATAATATTCATAGAATTTAAGACAACTTAAAATACACAAATAATAT
Organism: Pentalonia nigronervosa; assembly: GCA_014851325.1. Classification (NCBI taxonomy): domain Eukaryota; kingdom Metazoa; phylum Arthropoda; class Insecta; order Hemiptera; family Aphididae; genus Pentalonia; species Pentalonia nigronervosa. The sequence goes on from JACXSJ010000360.1 coordinate 158,700, forward strand.
ATATATATATATATATATATATATATCTGTAATTAAATTACTTTTTCTATAGTTTTTAATCCTTCAATAGCAATATCTTCTTTAAATTTCACAATTGTATTTAACTTTTCTTTAATAGAGTCTAATTTCTGATTCATTTCAATCTTAAATTTTGGATCCACTGGTGACTCAAATATATTTATCATATCACCATGCAGTTTCTCATATAATTGAGATACTGAATCACAGACATCCTGTAAATAAATAATTTAATAATAAACAACATTATAAAATATTAATTAAAAAATGTTCAAATTATTTTATTTTCATACATTTATCATTTTTAAATCTGGTTGATCGCTTTGAGAATTATAATAATTGAACAGATCTTCACTTTGTTCCATTAAATCTTCTAATGTCCTAAAATTAGATTCTAATTCTAGGACTAAAAACAAATCTAAAAATAAATATAATTTAATTAGCAAATAATGTAAACAGATTTATGACAAGATACTAAATACTAAATACCTTTTTGTAACTTCAAAATACGTTCATCTAACAGTACTGGAATATCACTCCATCTTGTATTTAAATCTTGAAGGTCTTCAGTTAACCTTTCTGCAGCTATTTCACTATTTAGCTTTTCTAATATATCTTGTCCAAGTGTATTTACCATTTCTAAAGTATTACGACGATCATTAACTGACTTTTGCATTTCTTTTAATTGTTCTAATTGATTTGTCAAAACTTTTGAATAATTCATTAGAACCGGTTCACCCAATAATACTCCTTCCAATTTATTAATCCAGCCAGTAAGTTCTTCTTTTGATTCTTTAAATTTTGTGTTAGAATTGGTTTCATGAGATAACTTTGCTTGTGTTTCATAATTAGAAAATCTAAAAATTAAATTGAAATTAATTGAAAAATATAAAATATTTTTTTCAATTTAACACATACTTTTCGTTTAAAGAACTCCAACTAGATATACATTTTTCAACTTCATTCCTTATGGAGTCATTGGAATCCAATAGTTTACTATGTGTATTTAGTTTAGTAATACGTTCTTCAAGAGATTTTAATGATTTTAATTTTACCTAAAAACGTGTTATTTATTTACAAATGTTATTATTATAGTTACACTTTAATGCTTTTACTTACTTTTATTTGTTCAAATGTACAGTTTCCACTATCTAACCATTTAGCATATCCATCAAATATTAATTTTAAATTGTTCATTTCTTTTGATGTCTGTTTTTTTTCAAGGTTATATTTAATTTTATTTTTAAATGTCACCAAAGATGTCTCTAAATCGCTAAATTCTGTACATAATGTATTAAATTGATCTACTTTGGGAAATGGAGTACCATTACCTAAGGGAAAATAAAAATAATTATTTATCGAGTAATATTAATTTTAATAAATAAAATAAAATTAACAAAATGAACCATACTTTCGCTGTTAGTAATAAATTTACTAGCAAAATCTAACTGAGATTTTTGACTGTCAATTTCAGACATTATATCTTCATATAAAGCCGCTTGCTCTTCTACTTCTAAAGGTTCATCAAGCAATTTTTGAGTTCTTTTTAACCAATTACTCAAGTTTGATGTAGCATTATCATATTCATCTTCTTGAAATGATCCACCTTTCCTTCTACGCTTCCAACCAAGTTCCTTTACAAATACATTATATTATCATGTTATAATTAATATGCAGTTTAGACAAATGAAAAATACAAATAGAATAATATATACCTCAATATCAGATATATTTAAAGTGCCATCAAATGAACTGTCTTCCAAGAGTTTATCATCTGGTTTTTCTGAATTTGAACTGCTTATTAAATCAAATTCAAAACCTGCATCTAGTATCTACAATTGAATTACAAAAATAGTTTTAATAAAATTAATAGTTAATATAAAAAAATAAATTTTAAATTTTTGCATGATTCATTCTTAAGCTTGATGTTCTGTAATTAAACATAAAAGATATACTCCTCTGTTATTATATTATAAAATTAAATATTAATGTGTTTTACGATTTTAAATAAATTCATAAACTATGTTTTCTGAAAATCCAGTAATGTAGTATATATCTACTATACATTATCATTTTACATTTTTTGCAGAAAAATAGAAAGGACAATATTTTTTTTTTATAATTTTTGTTCATATAGTATATTTATCAATAGTTTACTTGTGATTAATTAAATAAACATACTCTTTGAGCTTGTATTTCAATAATTTGCACTAAAGCATCACATCTGTCTTGTAAACTTTCTATTTTTTCTGAGTAAGGACAATCATCTGTATACAAAAATTCTTCTTCTAAACTCTGAATTTTAGTTTGAAGATGAATAATATTTTTTTGTTGACTTGACATTTGGTGGCGTAAAGTCTATAATAATGAACATATTATTAATTTCAATAAACTTCTTAATTGAATGTAAAACAATATTTTACTTGTAACTGTTTGATTCTATCCAAAATTTCTGCCACTTCAGTGACGTGTTTGGATTCCATAAGTTTGAGATTTATTTCTTTCGAATCAAACCACGATTGTAACCATGAAAGTTGCTCCGTAATACGACTACACTTCATTAATAATGTCTGTAATTTAACACCATATTCTTCAGCCCATTTACAAATATGAGCCCAACGCTCACCCAATGCAGATAATTCATCTTCCATTTGGACGTGCACTATAAAATATTTTATTATTTCAAAAAAAGGTTAAGTGAGTACCGCTTTGCTGTAAAATTGGTATTGGCATAAGTCACTAAATTGTATGTGTTAAATTTGAATTCATTGATATAAAATGTTTCTAAATGTTTTTTTTTTTATTTTATAGAGTTTTAGCTAATAAACCAATATATTTATTATAATATACCACAGGTATTCAAACTTTTTCATCCCACGACACTCAAGACCCACGTGTCTTCACAATATTTTGAGGGCTTTTAAATTTTTAATGACAAATAAAATAATGGCTGTATGAATGAAATTGTATTAATTTGTCTTCTATAATATATAATTTATATTATGTAATTCATATATTATATATTAATGTTTTGTAATGTTTCCATAATAAAATATATTGCTATCATTAATACATTTATATTTAATATTACATTAATTTTGTTTTCTGGTTCATTAATACAGCTTCCTTGACACCTCTAGGAGATGCACAGTTTGAATACCTCTGTATGAAAATATTTCTAATATTTTTTTCAATTTTCTATTCCTAATCTATTCTCTAAGTAGCGTATGTGTATTCTCAATTCGCTTTTCAAAGGGTTAACATATTAAAAATATTTCTGGGTAAAATTATGGTAAATGTTCTATTAAACAATAAATCTGAAATAAATAAGAATACCTATACATTTTGTCTTATAAAACTATTAGCAATAGGAAAAACATATATGAAAGTAAACATAATAGTAGTATATGGAGAAAATTTGAGAAGGCTAGTAGAAAGGCAATATCAGTCAGAAGACTGAATATCTAAATTAAACTTGACAAAAACAAAAAAAAAAAATAACAAAGAATTCAAAAATATTTACCAGAATCAGGGAATGTATTTTCATCTATAACCACCACAAGATTAGATAACGAATCAACTGAAAGCTGCTGTTTCCTTAAATCAGCTCTAAGTGCAGAATGCTCTTCAAGCTGTGAACGTAAGCAGTCAACATCCATTTTTGCAGATTGTGACAAATGTGATATACGATCTTCAGTTTGTGTGAGCCACAAACGTAATTCATCTAATTGTTTTTGTTGGATTACCATTAAAGATTCATGTATTCTAAATATAAATAATATCAACAATGAAATAAATAATAACTTTATTTAAATAAAATATATGACACTTACTTGGTTTGTCTTTCCATAGCAGTAATTCTTAATTTTTCCCATCGTGAATTTAACAATTTCATTTGAATACGAACTTCTTGTTCTTCTTCTTCAGTTAAACCGCCATCAGCTAACATTCTAGCGCCTTCTTCTAATATAGAACCAACTCCTTCTTGATGATGTGACAATTCAATAAGAAAATTCTTAAATTTAATATTTAAAACCAAAAATTAATTAATTTTATCTTTTATGTTTTAACAATAAATTAAATTACTTCATGCGTGTGAAATATTTCCCTAACACCTTCCAGTTCTTCAGGTATTTTTTCTGATTGGTGTAAACGATCTTCAGCTTCTAGTAACCATGTTAAAACTTCTTCTAATGCAGTTTGATAACCACCAAGTTCAACCGAAATATTTGTTAACATACTCAATGGTCTTTCATCTAACTTTTTACATTTATCTTCAAACTAAATATTTTTATTTCATTAACATAATATTAGAATACTTTTATTCTTAATCCTTACTTGTACATCAGACTTTGAAGCTCCCATTTCATCCGAGTATTGAGATAATCTTTGAAACAAGCACATTACATACATCATAATAGATTTTTTGTCTGGTATAGATGTATTAACATCTAATTAAATAAAACAAATGTATAAAAATTAATATGAATTCTGAATATTTAATGATTTGTAAAATACCTTCAGGATCTAATAAACGTTCAATATTTAAATTTTGATGAGCAGCAGAAAATATATTTTCAAGTCTAGCATTTGGATGTTGTTGTAAAACAAAATCATAATCCATAAGATCAGATCTAAATTTATGTATTAATGCACTAAATGCTAACCCATCTGACCAACTTGTAGTAAAATTTTTAATGTCGATACCATACCCCTGAAAGTTATAAGATTAATCATGCTCTAGAATAAAATTCTTAATTAATATCTTTACTTCTGTATTTTTACGACACCATGCCAGTAGTGTCTTTTCTAAATTCGTTTGCTGCGATTCAGACATTAATTCCTTCAAATGACAATCGACCTAATAGTTTATATAAAAACTATTAATAAATTATTATTTAAAGTTCAAACCATATTTAATTGGTTTATAACAGAATTTACTATTATTTATTAATTATAATACAATTAATAAATATTTAATTTACCTGCCAATGCAATATAATACTCCAAACTAATCCTAAAATTAATTTTGGACTACCATCAACTATATCATTACTACTTATATTCACCAATTTTACCTGAAAATGAATGATATTAATGTATAGCCATGAAAAATGTTAAAACAAAAAATCATTTTTTTCATTAATAGATAAAAATTTTTTTTATGATACATACATTATTTTGTTCCAATATTTGTAATGCTTTGTTTACATTATTTAGATGGTGAACCCTCATACATCCTTTTTCTGGTTTCTACAAAAAAAAAATACATCAAACAGAATATTAAACAAACAACCAACGTACAATTACTTACAATTTGAATGCCGGTTAGAATTTCTAACAAATAAAGTAGTTTAGTTCCGTTTTGTAAATCCAAAAATAAGTCAGATATGACTTCATGATTTTCCTATAATCATAAATTTTGTTTGTAATAAAAATATTGTTTAAAAGATTATCAAGAAAAACATAATAACTCACTTTTGATAGTTGTGAATTTATCCACTTAGTAAATGTTTTCTTTTGAACATCTTCACGTTCGTCTAAATTATAAAGCAGATAATATTAATTTGTAACTAACTATATAATCTTGAACTAGACAAATAAATCCATACACTAACAAGATAACAACAACAGTATTATATAAAGCATACCTATAGGTTTTAATTTAAAAAAAATAAATAGAATCCATCAAGTATACTATTCACAAACCTCACAGAAACTAAATTAATTATAACTTGAAGATTCTAATATTAATTAAATAATGTTAATGTTTGTAAGAAAATATTACATTTTTAATAAAAAACAATACTACAATCAGTTGACTCTAAAACATGGAAAATTGCAAACACACATAACACATACAAGGTATAAATTAAATGTTCTTACCTATTTATCCTCATAGGCAGTCAAATATATTTAACTTATTAAGTATATTTGGCTAAACACCTAAATAATCTAATAGATTTGGACTTAACTTCATTATTAAACTATATTTCTAAATAAAATTATATCCGCAATCATGATTTAAGATAGATTATCTTAAATTGTGTCTTCAATTAACATGTTACAAGAAACTTGAAAATTATTTATTAATAGTAATATATTTTTTTGAATTGTTATTCTATTTAAACAATTAACGAAACTACACAAAAAAAAATTATTACAAATTTACAAATATGTTTAGGGTTTTATCATAGTCAAACAATATTGATATGCACAAATTGCATTAAATTTAACATATTTCTCAAATACACAGAATGTGTACCTAACCTAACCTAACCATACATTTTATAAACGATCAATAATATTCTTAATTTACTTTGGAAAATAGAGATACACATAATAAACCTAAAAAAAGAAATGAAGCTAGTCTTCTGAATCCCCGCGTAAGCCTGTGTAGACAAAATAATACTCAGAGAGCTGGAGCAACAAGTCAACATTCAAATTGGGTTAATAACCATTAAAGAGGGCTGCGACACGTTTGTAGAAAATGGTTGAATAAACCAACCGACGTACGTACCGACGAGTATACTGTCCATCGTAGCCATATTATCAGGAGGCGACGACAAGAGAAGTCTTAAGGAGCGGGATTCGCAACAGGTGTCTGCGCCGTGTCACATCTCGGACGTGGGGATTAGTTCAAAAAATACACAGTAGCGCACCGTTGTTTCGCCTATCGACAGCAAAGACTAGATGTTCAGACGGGCGCGGTAAGTCTAAAAAGCTTCGTCGATCGTTGTCATCGCGACGACCGGGTAATAAATCACTGGTACACGATATGATTAGAATTTAGAACTGTATAGTCTAAACGGTGTCTACAACAACTACTCTCGGAAGAATTGACCCGGATCGTTGATTCGCGGCAGCACTCGTTTATCAGTCATGATATACTATTATGATGTATATCGTCGGGAATAATAAATCGGACTGCGTCGACCATCGTGATTTGTACGCTAGATGCCTTTAGTAGCGTGTGTGATTTCCCCGCCTACCAATCAACCTTAAGATCCCCCTCTCGGACCCGCCGATCATATGCTTTAATATTATAATAATTAATAATTATTTGTATTTTTATTATACATAATCACCTACGTCGTTCCATATTAGATTATTAGAATTTAGATTATTTAGTATTTACAATACTGAGTAGGTAGGTACTAAATACTTCTATAATAGTAAATAGTGGATAGTGGATACTGGATATTTTGATAATTAAATAATATCTTCTACGTGTGTCGTTTTAATATAAAAATACATATATATTATATATTTATATGCATATATATATGCAATACATGTTTTTCTCTTAATCTCTTATACCGTAGAAATGCCACCAGTAGACCCCTTCGACGCGACCAAATCGAATTGAATTCTCCTCGACGTCCTCGAAAACGGTTCTTGCGTTGTCATTATATTTTTCGTCAGTATAATAACAATTTTATTATTATTACTATTATTTAACTATTATCTATCCGTTATAGTGTTATTCACTTTATCTTCAATCCGGCGCGGGGTCCATTCGTCCCGAACACCTGTACCGCTTACGACATTCGCCAATCGTAATTTTTCGAACAGTATTTCTCGACCGTGCATTTCCTTCAATCGTGGCAAACCCGCAATTGCAAATCCACCATAACCATTACCGACATACACGATGTCGGATTGCTGTGAACAGCACCTTGCAGACGTTGGATCGCAGCCGCACATTTGGGTGGAAAGATGTGGCGCGACAGTGGTACAGACACCAGACAATCATTAGGTGTCAGCCCCCCGACCACTGTTTTTGGTCTGTTGCGTTACCGCTGCTGTTGGTGAGTAAAATCAGTCTCTCTCGTTTCGTTCCTTTGTTCATTTGCACCATAATAGTATTGTCAAAATACCTAGGACATCTGATTGATTGACGCTATGCTTGCACTCTACTTTTGTGAACCAGTGTATGTGAAAGTAGCCCAACTGTTTGGACTCGGCTACAGATAGTCCCTATAACGCTGGTAGACATGTGTGTTGTTATTTATATACTCGTCACCCGAGTACTAAAAAAAAAGTTACACCAAAGTGATAGCCAAACCTAATAATCATTATATAGGTGTATAAATATGTGTATGTTTCAGACATGAACAACATATGGAAATAGTTTGAAGAAACATAGCAAGGACTGTGATTGTAACAAAATTATGTTGATAACAATACTTTGCTTGTGTTTGCTTGATTGTACAAAAATTAACTTTGATGAGTTTACAATAATTTTACAGTACTTATAAGAAATGTTGAGATGAATGATAATTAATTTTCAATTACATAAAGTTAAAACCATTCTTAATGTAATCAAAATAATTTTCACTATGTATATTTGTTTATTCAAATTTAAGTATGACAAGTTATAGATTAAAAAATAGTAGGTTTGCAAATACCTTGAAAACTTATTTTATCTAATCATATTAAACCTGTAACCCTAAAATAAAACATTATCTTAAATTTATTGAAATTCAAAAAATTGATTACTATAGACCAGATTTAATCATTTTAATCTAGGTACTTATTATATTATACATCAAAGAAACTAATTCAAATGTTATAAAAATAATTTTTAAATATTATTAATGAATTTCAATCATTTTATTAGTAACAATATTCACTTCTTTTAAGTTTTTATTTGAATTAAATGTATTATCAAATATATTTTATTATTATAACATGTTATTAATAAACATGCTAATATTAATTTTATTATTTTCGTTTTATGTTTAATAGGTGACTTTGTTATCATATCAGATACCAATTATGGACAATGATATATTAGATGAAAGATCGAGAGAATTTTTAGAAACTGCAGATCAATATATCACTGAGCATGGCCATCAACATGTATCTGAAGAAAATAATAAACAACTTGTTAGTGATCAACATAATTTGCCTGAAGAATTCCGTATTGGTAAGTATTTCCATCAACTTATATGATAACATCTAAAGAACTTAACATATATATAATTTAAGATGAAAATGGAGAATTGTCCCATCACACAACTGGGTATTATGATACAAGTGATATATTATCTGGTGATGGATCAACAACACTTACTGAAGATGACCACCGATTAGCTAATGAACTAGCTGCTGAGCTTGCCCAACAGAACAAATCTCTTGTTGATGGTAGTCATCATAACACTCATCTTATGACCAGCTATCTATATAGTACTGACTTTGATTTAAATACAAATAGTAAACATTCATCACAAACTTCAAGTCATATCAATAATCAACAAGTATTTTACATACATATATTTTACATTTAAATTTATTTATTTATATTTTATTTATACAGATTATTAGTCCAGACAATTTAATAGAAGTTGAAGCTTCAGAATCTGATTATCATGCAGAAATACAAAATAATTTACCACACAAAAAACGTTTTCGTAAAAGAGAATCTACCCCGGCTCCATTGAGAAGTACTCATTCAAAATGTTACAAATGTAAACAATGCGGTGAACAGTTTAATTCTCAATCTGCAGTTACTGTAATTATTTTTTTCCATTACTATCAAATCAAATAAATATATTATTTATATATTATCTAAACTGTATTTATAGGCACATAAACCAGTACATGCTCCTAAAAAAATCAGTAGCCGAATGCCATTCTTATGCGAAATCTGTGATAAACATTTTACACATCAAATAAAGTTTTTTGAACATCTAAAATGTCATTATGAACCACAGCAAAGTAAAGTAATTGTAGTTACCACAGACTCTGGTACTTCACCACATCATGTAAATTATCAAAATCACAATGTTCAAGAATCAACGGATAATAATGAAAATCAATATATTGAAGAAACCATTGAAGACCAGCCAGAACTACATAATCTTCCTCCGCTTCAGAGTTATAGAGTAAGTTCATATATTTATTTGTATATTTAAACCTAGTCTACTTGAAGCAAAAACTTATCAACTAGAAATTAATTTATTGTAGGATTTGTGTGTTATCGTACCCTTAACATTAATATTTTAGTATTATGGGTGATAGACTCTGTTATGCTAGCATTGGCGGGTGGGTACACGTATCCCTCAATTTGCTATTATGTATGATAAATAGTTGCTCCCAACCCCAACCATTTCCAGTTGCATCACACTACAGAAAATACTGTGATTTTATGGTTATAAAATATAAATATATAATAATATAAGGTATGAGTCTTAAAAGTTAATCTTTTTAATATAGGTATTTAATAGATAATGAAATTATGTTTTTTCCATGTTTCTTTTTATAGGATCAATTACATACAAGTACCATTATCAGTCATGATTTTAGCACCACCTGGTATAGAATATTAAACTCTACAACTTTGAAAAATACATTCATGTTTAATTTCCTATTTAAACTAATTTTTACCTTTATTTTAAAAATTTACTCATAATGGAGTAACAAATTTTTAAAAGAGTAAAAGTACAAAATAAATAAATAAAAAAAAAATATATAAATGACTTAATACCCAAAACTAAATATAAAATTGTTTAGAGCAAAAACTCGATATTGATCATAAGTCAAAGAATTTTAAAAAAATCAATGTAAAATATAACAATTTGCAAATAAAAGAAAAAAAATAATTTTAAACTTAGTTTCTCAAATATTTCAGTTTTTGCTACATGCAAACAATCTATTGTTTGAAAATATTCTTATCATAAAAAAAATGATATATTTATTTATTTTTATGATTTCAATCATATACATTTTTAGCTAACAGAAGAGGAGAGTATGGAGGATGATAAACATTGCATATTTTCATCTGATGGATCTATATTGGCTGCGCAACTTCAGCAGCCATTTCCTTCATGTCATATCTGTGGTAGAAATTTTCGACGTTTAAAAGCATTGGAAATTCATATGGCTTCTATGCATCCACAACCTGCAACTGTTGTTACTGTTAAACAGGACTGTTTAGAAGAGTTTTCTGATCCAGAAGATTTAATGGAAGGTATTCGTCATATGGTACCTGGTGTAGCTGATACCGAATCAGAAACTGACGAAAAGCAGCCAATACAAGAGCAAATGTAATAATATTAATAATTATAAATTTAATTTATATAAAAACTTAAATTTGTTATAGTTGGGAGTACAATGGTGAAAGCATTACAAATCATGAACATCCTCTGATTAAACCAAAAGAAGAAAATAATTGTTTGTTAAATGGAAATGATGATAATGGTGAAAATAGTCGAGCAGAACACACTTGGGAAGACGATACAGATGAATTAGAACAAATAATGAAAAAAAATATTTCAAAGAATCTTGTATGCACTCAATGTAAAAGAAAGTTCAATCATCGTAATTCTCTACTGTATCATTTAAGATCACATTCTGGTAAACGACCACATAGCTGTAAACTATGTCCTAAAAGTTTCTTCTCTAGCAGTGCTCTTAAGGTATTACTCACATAATGAAAATATAAAATACTTAATTGAAATTATTGCTGCACTATGAATATATATTATTACCTATATTTCTAGGTACATAATCGGTTGCACACAGGAGATAAACCATTTGAATGTGAATGGTGTGGACGAAATTTTCGACAGTGGGGTGACCTTAAGTATCATATTGCTTCGTTGCACTCTGAATCCAAACAATTTCAATGTGAATTTTGTGGTAAAGACTTTGCTCGTAAATATTCTTTAATTGTTCATCGTCGAATACATACAGGAGAAAAGAATTATGTTTGTGAATTTTGTAAAAAAACTTTTCGAGCGTCATCATATTTGCAAAATCATCGTCGTATTCATACAGGTATGTAATTAGTTTCTGATGATGATTTGTATATAATTATTGTATGTTCTAGAGTACTATACCTTTTCCTAATGTAGCCTACTTTTTCAATAATCTTTACAACTCCAAAAATTATAAAATATAAAATAAATATTCATATATTTTTAAGCAATAGTATCCAACCCCATTTCTCATTGAATTTTTATTAGAACAAGTTTAAAAAGTTTTGACCTTTATATTTCAATAAATTTTTTATAATAATATTATGGTTTTTCTTCCTTCCCATAAAGATTATGGTTAGTGTCAAATTTCTCAAAGAAAGCCACTTGAAAAACCTTATGCACATTTCTAGGAAACGCCCTTCTAAAAATCTGTAAAAATTATTAATTTCTTATATACGTTAAAATAACACGCATTCAAAATTTCAAATTATCTCTCAAACATAATACCAACAGTTTTGTCTAAATGTATTAAATATAATTTTTCTTGCATTCCAATTTAATCATTTTCTAGTTGTTACAAAAAATAAGCTTATCAATACGTGCTAAACTCAATTTTTTTTCTATCCTTTACTGTATTTCATATGCTAATTAGAATATTGACGTTTGAATTTTTAAGAATCTTGAAAAATGGTTAAAACTTGAGAAAAACTAGAGTGCGCTCTTTAGAAACTTGAATGCCCTAGAACATTTAATTGGTATCTACTATTATTTAATAGTTAAAATTCATAATACATATTTTTTATTAGGTGAAAAACCATATAAATGTGAAACATGTGGTAAAGCATTCCGAGTACGTTCAGATATGCGTCGACATACTGTAGTACATAGAAAAGATGTTGTAAACTCTGTTCAAATTAATAGTTATGCTGGTCAAGTGAGTGGGATTGTGACATCTTCAGATATGACTATACATCTAACTAAATTGGAAGTAAATAAAGATAAAATAACAGCAGAATCTGATGAAGATGTTAAATTCCATGACAATTTCTCTCATGATTCCAATCAAATATTAACTGCAGATGAAGTTAGTGCTCCTCTTAATCTCAATTTACGAGCTCAAGATAATGGTCACAATGATGAATCTACAAATTTTGAACAGTTTAATGGCCGTCAAGAAATAATTGATCGGGAAACAAATACTTTATATGTTTGGATTCCTTCTAATACTGAGCAATTATTACAAAGTGAATGATATGGGTGAACTTGAAGTCTTGTACGATTTGGTCAAGTTCCTAAATCCAAAGACTTTTAACTTGTAATACTTTGCTGGATTTTTGTAAACATGACCACTGAATGAAGGTATCAAAAATGCGAAAAAACATACTCTGATTTAAAAGATCTCAAGAGTAAGAGTTGTTTTTGGCTGTTACTAAGTCTGATATTATAAAATTATTTTGTTATTTCATTTGAATTACAAAGTTGCGTTTGGTTACTTTTTGTTCGGACATTAAAATCAAATAAGAAAACGTTAACAAGGTAAATTATTCAAACTGATTGACCCGTATACCATTATATAAGTATAATCATTTGGGTCAATAAATGTATTATGTGTAATATAATTAACACAATTTGTTGAGTATTTATTATAAATTGAATTATTGTACTCCATTTAACATCTTAAATTACTCTTAAGCAGTGCTTGAATTGGAAAAAAAATTATGTGGGGAATGTATAAGTGCAAGAAAAAATGTATGTACCTGAATATTTAAACAATTTATTGATTAAACTATAATATTTAGGAGTATGCATAAATATTTTTTAAAAAGAAGTAGAATTCTATCCTCTGGTATCACCCTTAATACAAGCACTGCTATAAGTGATGCACATTTTCATGGAAAAATGTAAGCATTACTACAATATTTATAAAACATGGCCAATAAAAAATATCCATAACTTTAAATATACCTTGAATAAATTTTATGTTTTTTTTTTTATATATATTTATATATACATATTACATGAGGCTTAAAAATGTTTAAAAAATAAATATATTTCAATAAGTAAAAAAGTTTAAAACCCTGTTTTTGTTGGTCAATACCTAAAGCATAAATACTTATTATAAACCAAACAATCATATTTAGAGAATAATCGATGGTGAAATAATTTTAAGCTGTAAATTCCTGATTTTAAGATAAGTTATATTCCAAGAATTTGGGTCAATTTTTTATATATAAATGTTTAAGTATATATAATTATTAAAATGAAAAATAATATTTTTCAATCTTAAATTAATTTATAGTATACCAGTTTTATTTAGAGAAAACATTTTTTAATTTTATTAAAAGTATTTAAACGTTATAATATTAAATGTTACTATCATAATGTTAATTTAAAATTAATTATACTTTTATATGGATTTTTTTCTATTTATTTTTTGAAAACTAAAATGTCTGATGTCTTCCTCATAGCTGGTAAGAATAATATATTGGTTAGTGTTACATTAAAAATTAATTTGCTATTAATTTTTATTACACACGTTATAACTTTATAAGGTATAATTTTATAAAATGGCTATGAATTGGTTAATTTTTAAAAATGTAGATGCCAATTTTTTTTTTTAATCATTACTAATTATTAGGTTTTGGATTTGAAGGTAAATGTTTTTTTTGATAATAATAGAAAAATAATTCTTGTATAAAAATATGTTTCATTTAATTTCAAAGACAATGGGAAAACTATTTTTCGCACTTTGATTTTTTTATTTTTTCTCTTTTTTAATATTTTTGTAATTAATTTTATTATTTATTATAATAGATCTGTACATATTAACAGTACAAATCTATAAAAGTTTGTAAAGCAACCTCATTGTCAATGCTATGTTTAAAATCATCTTTGATGGGTACCCATGCTTTATTATCGCTATTAGACGTATTGATAAACCATTTATCATACCAAGTTAAATCAAAGTACCCATACTACCTATCTATAGATTAAAATGTGTTCTTAATATGTAGATTCGAGATTGTTTGTCAGTCCACATTCACCTACCGTCGTTTAGTCGTTTTACTACGTTTATTATATTATTGTATATTATAGTGCATATTACCACATTTATTTTATTTTTTTATTTAATTATGCTGCAAGTTAAAAAAAAAAAGTGATAGATCTAAGTCAAAAAAGTATGTTACAGAATTTGATGTACATATATTTTCAAAAGATACGTTAATTTAATACTGCAAAAGTTGTGACATCAAAGTGTTGAGTGACAAAAAAATTCCATATGTAAAAATATATTGGAAGAGATAAACATAAAAATGCGTTAGTGAAAATAGAAAATAATAAAAAAAAAAATGTAGCTTTCCATTTATTTGAAAGATCATTTTCTATGTACGAAAATATTTTAATCTCAAACCGTCAGCGTTTTTCCAAAGATAGTTTATCGAAGTATACGGTAATCAATTTTTTTAATACAAATTAGTTAATTTGGCAAAACTCAATTTATTTTTTTAGTTCATTTTTAAATTGCTTTTTATATAAATTAAATGCTATTTTGCATTTTAAGTGCTTTTTTTTTATTGTTTATCTTGCCTTCAAATCCAAACTACTAATTATTAAAAAAATTTAATTTAATTTCAATGTTCAATTTATTTACATAATTAATTTCATACCTAACGGTCAAATTACTAAATTTATTAGGAAAAATTTTATATATTATCAATAGGTACAGGTTAACATATTAAAAATAACTAATATAAAATTAGTTCTTATATAAAATTTGATGTTTATTAACTGATAAAGTAATAATCCTTAATACAATATAACAGATGTATATAAACTAAAGATGGCAAATGTATGTTAAAATCAAGTCATTACTACAAATAAAATAATTATTTTGCCCACATAACCCATCAAACAGTCTAATGACTTCTTATAAAAAATTGTCAGAATATGCATTAGAATAAAAAAAATAGTATTTTGATTATGCATTTATGTATTGAAAAAATTAAAAAAAAGTATTAGAATATTTCAATTATTTTAATAAAAAATTGATTTTTATATTGACACTATTTGACCTTTGGTTCAAAGTAGTTGATGATTAAGGTTGGAGTTGAAAAGTTGATCATTTAAATTATTATTTTAACAAAAGAAATTAACTTGTAAAAATTGTATAATCATAGGTGCAAATTAAGTTTTAAATTTAGGGAGATAAAATTTTTTTTAAGCTTGCAAGTGATTTTACCCCTGACCCCTTTTTAGAATTGTATTCTAAACAACCAAATATATTTTTTATGATTAATACAAATAAAATAGTGTTTAATAATAGAGTTAAATTAGTTTAATAGAGTTTGTAATTATAACAATACTAATATTATATACTGTCTTTGTCCAATTGTCTGTTTAATACAAAATGCATTGCTACATCTGGTTTATGGGATTCAAACTCCCCAATCGCATAGGCGGATCATGATAAATTTTTTGTGAGGGGTGGCCATAGTTTATATGTTTCGGGTATAAAAAAAAAAATGTTAAGTAAATAAACGTAGCGTGTTCTTGATATTTTTTCTCTACAAAGAAAATCTATGAATCATGAATATGTTTTTATAATGTTGAATATCAATAATACATCTACTTTAATATAAATAATAAGTAATTAAATTTTTGTAAGTAACCATGGTAACAAAAATTGGTTAGAAAAATTATATTTTATATCCAGACCAAAAACATATTTATGTTAAAAATAATGTACGAAAAGGCCAAACAAAATCCTTGAGGGGTTATAGCCTCCTTAGACTCCCCTCTCCTCCGTCATTCTACCACTTTAACAATCGGTGCCTATGCTTATGAAATATCCGATTAGCAATGAAATATATTATAATTTTATACAAAACAAATAATTATAACTTCTTTGAAAATATTATTTTCACAATTTGACATTACTTCAAAACAACATAAAATTTCAAAAAATATTACATTTTTTATTTTTCTTATTGTCACTTATCATTTTTAAGTTTTTTACGTTTTTGAATGATCAAACATTCAATTTCAAATTTTAAAGCACAATATTACCTATTTTATTTTGATACAAATGGAATATCGATCATGTATTCTTGTGGTAATCAAGTTTAAAGTTTTGATGAGTGGAGTAGAGTGATACACAAGGACACTCAACAAAATGTTGGTCCACTACTTCCCTCATCTAAAGTTTAAATAAGAAAAATATCTGTCAAGTAGGTAACCATTCTACTGTACAATATTGTGTATTCGAGTGTTCCTCTTGGTTGAGGGCCGAGAGGTCACTGTGTAATGAATGTGCTGAATTTGAATTCAATGATAAATCATTGTATACGATAAAAAAAACTATTCCGAGCGAAGATAGTATAAATTTTTGTTAACCAAGTTATAATAATATAAACATAACAAATGTTCGTTTTTTTCTTGTTTATTTTCGATTATTTATAAAAGAATTGAGGATTTTCAATTTTGACCTTCCATAAGCAGTATAATATCTAATACCAACTTGGTCTGTACCAGAAACCTCACTTGTAGTTGCGGTGGCAAAGTTATGGAGGAGGATATAAGATTAGACTCCCCAAAACTTTATTTATTTTATAACATAATGTATCAGCCTTCGCTATGTTAACTGTCCATAAAAGCATAACCCTTAATGCATATCCTTAATCAAAAATTAGTTTATATTTTTTAAATAGTGTTTAATAATTATTAATAATAATTCATTGTGTATTAAATTATGTGTTATTAAATAATTTGTTTATAATGTTCAATATAAATTATTTTACTGTGTGTAATAGTGGTGTATTAAAAAATATATAGTGCTGTAGGATAGATATGTGTATAGTGGTTGGGGTGGACGAAGGAGTCCACCTGACGTTTTCCCAATACATTATTCATAGGTACTCCCGGAATAAAATCTTAATTACGCCTTTACAAAGTTGATGATCAAAGCATTATTTTTACTAGGTAACTAGAAAAAGTATCTCCAGACATAAAAATAAATTTAAAGAACACACTTCACTGTAAAATCAATACATTCTTTCAAGTCAGAATCTAAAAAAAGTATTTTGAATTTATATTTTTAAAAGAACATAGTACAAATAGAAATTTAAACATAAAAATATATTTAAAATTTAAATACTTTACAAGACTGACATCAAATTTTATTTTATTTTTTATTATTTTATTTATTTTTTTTTTAGTTTTATTTTATATACATGTTGACGGTTGTGTCTTATATTCTTATGTGGTTGTATACGTGGACATGGTTGTAGAATATTATTATATATAAATCAAAAAATATGAAAATGAAAAAATAAGACGTTTCTTTATTTTTAACTAGGATTTTTTTTTATCACATTTCTAAATTTTTAGGCACGCAGTTATACCAATATAAAAATCGACTTTATTTTTTCAAATAGTCACAATTTTTTTTTTAATGGATTCTGGTCATGATTTAAAATATATCTTAATTCATGATTCTGGTCTCCAAGTTTGGTTTTGAAAATGACAATTCGTCACTAAACACAATGTGTTTTATTAAAACATCACCTATTTTTTTTCCAAACTAGTCTCACAAAATTCTAACCGTTTATCTTCATCACCTGATTTATATTTTTATTTTCTAATAATTAATATACGCCAAACACTACTCGGCAATTCTTTATTCATCTGATAAGATTTTCAATAGATGCGGAGGAATATTGGAAACCATGTCTAGAACCGTAATTTTCATATTTTTACCATACTATTTCAGCGATTTGTCTTGTTTTTTTTATTCTTATTATATGATTTTTAAACATAATTTTCTATATAAAGAAAAAAATTATTTTAAAATTATTTCAATTACCTAAACTTTTATATACATTTTTAAACATAATAGTTAAACGATGTGTGTAATTCAATTTTTATCTGGATATGAAACATTAAATTGTCTAGCATTTTTGGCAAGACATTTATTAGCAATAACCATAACATATTATTATTATTATTTTGAAAAATAACAAAAAACGATTCTGAGCAAAGACGGTCGGACAGCCTACATTAGATAATAAATATATTTTATGATATTATTGATATGAAAGTAATTTATTTTGCTATTAATTATTATTATACAGTAGGTTGAATTAATTTTTGCTGAAATTATTTAAAAATGTCATTGAGTGTATAAAATTTAATAGCATACTTAAAAAGTTTTAAGCACTCACGAAAACATTTTTAAATTACAACAAAATAACTAACTTAAATATCTAATTTTGTCCAAATTTGAATTTAAAATGTTTATAAAAACCAACTATGTATATATATATATATATTTTAGAGTTTTGGGTTACAATATAAACTACTTACGAGAAACCTTGTTTTAAATTTCCAATCTTTAGCTATAAAAATTAAATATTTTTTTCTAAATTTTTAACTACAAAATAATTTGCAAATATTCGAGATTTTAATGAATTTTGGTCAAAATTTGAACTTTAAATGCTTATAAAAAAAAGTGTGTATTTGTATCTCAAATAGCGAGCCTATGTATTTTTAATATTTTTGAACTGCTATTATAACAACTTATAAGGAACCTTGTATTAAATTTTCAAGATTTTTAACCGAACAAAAATATTTTAATCAATAATTATAAAAAAAAAATTAAAAAAATAAAATCAAAAATTTCTTATGTCTATAAATGGCTTAAAAAAGTCTTTCCCAGATTTCCAATTATCTGTTTTGTGTTTGTCATCACTTTAAAAGCAGTAGACATGCTTTTATCTTGAACTTTAAATGTGGTTTCTGGAAAAAAATTAAACTTTTTTGGATATTAAGGAAAAAAATTCCTAATACTTTTTTAAATCATTTTGAAAGTGACAGGTGGGTCACTGAATTAATGTGTTAAATTTTAATGTTCAGTCTGTCAGTCTATATTACTCAGTATATTATATGATAAAAACTAAAATAAAAACTATAATTTTTATTAGTCAGTTGAATTATTAATTTTAATATAAATATATTTTTAGGCTAGATACAAATTTTTTTTTGGCCATACAAGGCGTCGTGTGTACCGTATAGTGGATTAAACTATTACCTACAATAATTTTACAATAATAAAGTAATAAAGTATAAATAGTTAGAAAGTTTACAGTTAGGAAAAAAAGTTGTGGTCCAAAAACATATTTATGTTAAAAAATTATTTAAAAAGCTAATTAGTTATATGTATTGTATATTAGAGGAAAGTTTACATCATTACCTAGAAAACTAACTTATTTCACTATAATGAACACTATTTTTTTACGATGCTGTAGCGGCCAATCGAATGTGCACCAAAATTATTGTTTAGTCATTGATTTTAAATTTATGTTATTGCACCTAAAGTGGACAAAAACCTAGTTGATTGGAATGTTACGGATTCTACTCGTAATTCAGTTTATAAAAATATTGAGAATTATGTGGTTTATGGCCATTAACAGAGTTAAAAGAATTTATCAACTGATCAAAACACTTGAAAAATTAATACAAGGTTCTACATAACTTGTCGTAGGTAAAAATTGAGCGTAAGTCTATAATAATTTTTTATAAACTTCTAAAGTTAAAATTTCGACAAAATATGCAAAAATCATGAAAAATTGAATTTTTTTTCGATTAGGAAATTCATAAATGTTTTTTATATAAATCTAAAATTTAAAAATTCTACACAAGATTTCCTATAAATTTTTCTACTTTTCTAAAAAAAAGATTTACTACAAAGTCAAACTAATTTTTTGTGAGCGTTTGAAATTAGACATTGGATATTCATCCGATTTCTCAGGGAACGATTTTTTTATTTTGGTGTAACTAAAAAGGAATAACCGAAGGCATTTGAAATTTTCACCAAATATTAAGATTGTCGTTTTCTATACAATAAATTTTTTTAAAATATTTTGACTATTTTAGAGTTTATTGTAGGCCTAAAAAATTTTTGGTTTTTTAGAATTTTTTTTTATTAATACTGATAAAAAAAATGTTTGTTGGGCCAAAATGCTTGAAAATTTAATATAAGGTTCTTTATAAATTGATAGGTTCATTTTTTTTTTATAAGCATTTAAAGTTAAAATTTTTACCAAATTCATTATCGAACATTTGCAAATTGTTTTGTAGTTAAAAATTTATAAAATCTTTAGTTTTTATAGCTAAGAATTGAAAATTTAAAACAAAATTTTTCATAAGTAGTTAGTAGTGTAACAAAAAAATAGTAAAAATACCAACTAGATTAATTTTCTTATCAGAAAAGATGGTGATGAAGAAAATCGAAGCACTTTTACTGTCTCAAAACACGATGACACTATGGCAGACACACAGTAAAACACAACATATTGTAAAATCAAAACATTTTTCGCTCCGCTCATAATCTAAAATAGGTACATTATAATACTTACTCAATACTAGGCTTAAAACATATATTATTAGTCAATAAGAAGGCATTTTATGAAAACAAAAAATTAAAATAAAAAGTGTGAATGAATTCCTAACACTCTCTCCATCTACTAAATGACGAACCTGATACTTTTAATGCGAGTTATGACTTATGAGCGCGTAAAATGTTACAATTTAAAAATATTCATATCCTTTTATAAAATTTAAATATCGTAAAATAATCAAGGTAAACACGCTGCAGATAAAGTCCTTAACTTTAAATTTGGTGATAAATCATTATTCTAGTTAAGATAACTACACAAGGTTAGTTCCATTGAACACAAATTTGTTATGTCGTGCGCTAGTACGCTGACATCCTTTAAAGTGTTAATCATAATTTTAAGTAACTTGTTACGGTTATTGTACCAAAAAGAGGCCTTTCTATATATTCAAGGTAAGATCGTAACGATAAGTAAAATTTTTTTTTTGCGCTCCCAGTCCTCTTTACACTTTATTTTTAATGAAAATTTCAAGCACTGATGCAATAATACAATTTATTAATATGTATGTTTTTGACGAAGTTATCTACCTATTAAAATTAAGGGTTATAGGACACAAAGTAATGGGTATAATAATATAACTTATATGAACAGAGAACATGTTTAAACATTTTATTATTAGGAGATATTTATTATAATAATGATTAAATTATAAATGTTTTTCTGTTGTAAGTGATATACAGTTATATAGTTACTACCTATCTGGTCGAAATCAGTTAATTTAATAAATCGTTTGTTTGATTTAAATACATAATGATTATACTATCATGCAGAGCCTAAAAAATATTTAAATTCAATATTTTATATGATTAGTGTTGTATATAAATGCGTATTATATGTGAGTTGATATACACCATATATTTATTAGGTATAATAGGTATATATAAAATTATCCCATTTAGACCCTAACACATGGATGTACTAAAAAAAAAAACTATATATAAATATAGCATTAATATTGTGTACATATAACATATAATGTAATGGTCCCGACGATGCTATACGTTATATATATATATATATATATATATAAACGCACAGAGTATATTATCGGCGCCAAAAATGTGTACGAAACCCTCGCCGACCGGCTTTGAATGGTTCGAATTTCAAAACGCACATTCTCATCACAATAACCTCGTGCAGCCCGCCGCTGGACGTACACAATATATATTATACTATGGGTTAACGATGGACTCAACAGGTCCCTGTGGTGAATTGGCGCCACAGCCCGATACAATATATTATTATAAGTGGAACACGCAGTTTAAAATATTATATAGGTACATATAAAAATATACTGTCATCATTCTCAATCCAATGGTATTAGCATCGTATAAATACGCAATAAGTATGTATAATATTAATACTCGTAAGGTGGAAAATTGGGAAAAATAAAAGGATTATCTCTGTATAAATTAATGTATATAGATTTTTTTATGTAAAAGAACAAATTTTATTTTTTTTGAAATTGCCGATTTTCAACAAGTTATGTATAATACTATAATAAATTAAAAATATCGTTGCTACAAAATGTTGTGTGAAATTTGACAGTGTAAGAATAATATTAATAAAGTGCAAGAATCATTGTGATTTAGGGTTTAAACATTGTGTGAATAGATGGACGATTTACTAATTTTGTTTTAAGAATTAAAATAGATAGGTATTTATGTATTATAAACTATAGTTATCGAATGCGGATACCACGTTCCACGAGACCATATCGACAATATGTATACTAGAATTTATTAGAGATTGTGCTATTTTATACTATTTATTTTAAAAACTGAAATTATGAAAGACTCCCGGTGTAGCACAATTTAAGGATTGCTCTCGCCCACATCATAGGTTTTAAACTTTATACAACTTGCATCTAGTAGGTCGGTTGACACAGTGTGATATGCCTCTACCTAACTCGTCCTTACAAAAAAAAATAATTCCATCATATGAAAAACGATAAAAATACAAATTACCTAACAACAGTGTTAGATAAGTTTTGACGCCTGTATAAATATAAATATGTAACATAGATGCATGATGCACATAAAATAAGAGGGCAGGTCTCTTTTAGACGGTCAGGAGGTTTCAGTACGGATGGTTGGGGGTGGTGGCTTTCTTCGACGAGTGGCGACAGCGGCGCGCGACGGCGGGACAATACTATATACCAAGCTGGACCGTTGCTTCTGCACTAAATGCCGGCGACATATTTATAAAATATAATTTTGCAGGGGAACGCCGGTTTTTACCTAAACCTATTAAATGTATTATCGACATCTTTGTTGTAGTTGTTATTGTACTAAAATGCGTACAGGCGCCGACAATATGTATAACATGTGGACACAGCGCCCTGGTTCCATTACGGATATCGAAATAAGGCATAAATAATATTATTATCGTGTATATTCGCGTACATCGTCCATCATTATATTAAAGACACTGTATATTAACGACGCTTGTTTAAGAGGGTAGACATAAATTGTTGAATTGATTGTCTTAAAATTGAATTCCGTTTTCTAAATACATACTGCAGCAGTGCAGTAGGAAACACAGCAATTACTGCGGGTGCACAACGGGTCGACAAATCAACCGTGTGATCAATATGTGCAGCGTGCACTAAAAGTGCATGTATGGGCTTACATAAGAATATATATATATATATATATATATATATATATTGCCGTTTTCTTTCGGTTGACTCCGGTAGCATACGCACATAAAAATGATTTATATTTTATTTTATTCCGAGTCCAGACTCTTAACTCCTGAGTCGCATATTTTATGACCGGGAGGGCGGATACTCGCGGGGTACGAGAAAAGAGTGTGCAGTCTGAACAATATGCATCACATAGTACACTCCTCGTGCATAATATTATACAATATGATATATAATATTATTGTTGTACGCGCCTAACTATAGACTATATAATAAATCCATCGACTATCGTCTATATATCACTATATATTATCTAAAATACAATAAAATATAATACCTGTGTTGGCGGAGAGGAAAAAAAGGGAAAATCGGACTGGACCGTATAGGCGCCAGACGGCTGCTCCCACCCGCCACGACCTCAAGAGATACGCACATAGTACCTTGTACCTAATACCTATGGTATACCCGTAATCCGTATACCTGCAATGCCGTCGTTACGACGTGTTGTACCTACTTCGATCTCGCGCGCGCGTGCGTACGAAACTAGTCCGTTCTCGCTACCGCTACTGCAGTGGCCACTGGCCAGTGAGGAAGAGGAATTGTCGCCGGCGACACGTCTCTCCCACGATTTACGCTTATCGCATAACCATCGTTGTTCATTTTTAATCACACGACGGCTACGGCGAACAACAATAAGCGTCAAGCGTTACCACTGTCCCACGCGTCGTGTCGTCGTACTGGTACCGCTATACTATACTGTCCGAAAGTCGTACCGTGCGCAAGCTCGTCGTCGTGCATAGCGACCGGTACAAGTTTCGTCGTTACCTACAGTGGCCGCGGTTTGAAATCGAACAGTTCGCGGTAAGCACGTCCCCAAAACCGTCGACGCGGTACACCTGCTGAGACGCAAAATCTGGCAACGGCGCAGCACACGCACCGTCCGGGGACCGTAACAAATGTGCGTGTAGCACTCCGTTACAGCGTTGCCGCGGTTCGCTCCGAAACGTATCCACTATCCGTCCGAACGGCCGCCACCGTCCACCGTTGGATTCTAATCAATGATGCGCGTTTTCCTTTCTCTCTTCCCCCGAACAACAATAATAACAATAAATAAATAATATAAGAACCTGCAACTGCTGTTGTTTGTCGTCCACTCATCCGGTGTCCAAGGTGTCCGGTCGTCGAACGTTTGTCGCGCGTGTGCGTGGTACATTACGTTTCGCGCTCCCGTGCAATGGAGGTGGACGAGTTCGATTCGGGCCGTTCGTCATCGACAATCTCGTCGATAAATAGCCTATTCTCGTTTACCAGCCCGGCCGTCAAGAAACTGTTAGGCTGGAAGCAGGGGGACGAAGAGGAGAAATGGGCCGAAAAAGCCGTCGACGCGCTCGTCAAGAAATTGAAGAAAACCAAAGGCGCCATCGAAGAGTTGGAAAAAGCGCTCAGCTGTCCGGGACAGCCGAGCAAGTGTGTTACCATACCGAGAAGCCTCGACGGACGACTTCAGGTACACATACACACACCAAAATCAATTCAGCCTGTCGATATTTAATTACTGTCGTGGTAATATACATGTTATGTGTTTTGTTTCGTTCAGGTGTCGCACCGTAAGAGTTTACCGCATGTCATATACTGCCGTGTATGGCGATGGCCAGATCTCCAAACCCATCATGAGCTTAAGCCGCTTGACCATTGTCAATTTCCGTTCTCTACTCAAAATAAACAGAAAGATGTTTGTATTAACCCTTATCACTACAAACGCGTTGAAAGTCCTGGTAAGTCGATCCTGATTTCATTAAGATTATTATCTGTTTTATTGCTTCAGGCATTAACTAAAATTAAAAGAAATAATTGTGTTTTAAACTGAAAACATCATATTGAATTATTATTGTTTCAATGCCTTCTATAAAATATACAGCACCTAAAATTTATGTCAGTATTTTTAATATAAACTACTTCATAGATGCATTTATTATTACCATCCATTGTTCAAATAGTTCATTGCATTTATGTTAATATACATTTTTAATTTAAATACTTTACTTGCATAATATTATCAAATTAAAATTAAAAGAGATGATCTCAATTCTTGATCATACTTGTACAAAAGTTTTAGTTAGTACCTAGACTAACTTAATTTAAAATATATATATATTCAAAAATTAATTATATCCCCAAGTTTTATGTTTAAAATAAATTGAATTGACTTACTGGAGTGTTGGACAAAAAAAATATTTTAAACTAAGAAGCACAGTATTTGACTTATTTCTCTTTACAAGTTATGTTATTTACTTTTCAGTCCTACCTCCTGTATTAGTACCAAGACAAAGTCAGCTACCCCCTATGATGTTCCGCCAAATGCCGGAAAATCTTCAGTACAATAATTATAATCAAGGACCTAATTCTCCATCATCAAGTCCTCCACCAAACAGTCCCTTTCAAAGCAGTGCACTATCAGGTAAATACACATATTAATAAATTGTAATTAAATCTTGAATTTATAATGTATTCATATTTAAAATATTTTTAGAAATAGGAAGTTCTCCTGGGCCTGATGAAAAAGCTATGAGTCCTGCATCTGGAACACAAGTCTTGTATCAGGTAAAATTTAACAATGTTTAAAATTAAGTTTATCAATAAAAAACTTACCATAAATTTGTTTATTTATCAGGAACAAGCTAGTTGGGCAAGCATAGCATACTATGAATTGAATAGTAGAGTTGGAGAACTATTTCATTGCCAATCTCCTGTTGTAGTTGTAGATGGTTTCACTAATCCAAGTAATAATTTAAATCGATTTTGCCTTGGACAACTTTCCAATGTTAATCGAAATCAAACGATTGAAAACACTAGGCGACATATTGGTAGAGGTAATTTATAAAAATATACTATATGCATGCAAGATGCAAATATGACTAATATTAGTTTATTTTACGTATCACTTTTTGATTTATTTATATTATTTTCTTTATTATTTTCAAAGAATTTTTGTTTAAATAAATTAATAAATACTCATTAAATAACATCAAGACCTATGTAGTTGATACAGAATTAAAAATATACAAAAATAATTATAATTTCAAATAAATAACGATTATTAAAGATTTATAATATTAATAGAAAATTAAATATTTAACAACGAACTATACTATGTTCCATAAGAGAATATGTCAGATTTGACGCATGCAGTCAACTAACCAGGCCATCATATCTCCTCTGTTAGTCCAAATTTGGTGGGAAATGTAAAGAACCGATTAATTTTTATTTTCGCGTGGTATATTCTCTTTTGACACAGTATACATAAAAGCAGCTGTTTGATGGGATATTGAATTGAATATTTTTAACTTTTAGAGTAATGATAAATTATTACATTAAATTGGGAAAATGTAAACTGCCTGTATATAATAATTAATTGGTAATGAAAAGGTGGGTTGTATGTTTGGCTCCTGCTATTCCAAGCCCTTCCACTCAACCTTATACAATTCAGTTTTGAATATATCCGACATTATCAAATAACAAAAAATATAGACTGAATCTGGTAAAACCTATACTATAAAGCAGTCTTAATGGACTATTCCAGTTTAAAAAAAAAAAAAAATTTAAATCGCTCTTCAAAAATTAAAATATAAGAGTATTAATGATAAATATGGCTATCTATTTTAAAATAAATGAAAACATTTTACTTTAAATAAACAACATTTTATGTACAGATTTATGTTTTTAATTATAATAATTAAGATATTTTAAACAAAATAAAATATAATATATTTTTTAAAATGTTTAAACTAAAATGAATATATATAAATACTGTTTGAAAAATCAAGGCTGAGTTTACAAATGACTTATTTGACATTATCATGCCCAAGTAAATAATAACACTAAAGCAAAGCTCAACCTACTCAAAACGCTGTGATTAATAAGTGGACGTTTAATCATTTTTAACTAAGAAAGTATAATCAGTAGTTTGTATTCAATTGAGATGCTGTATGAAATCTTAACCTTAGTGCTATATTA
Organism: Pentalonia nigronervosa; assembly: GCA_014851325.1. Taxonomy (NCBI): domain Eukaryota; kingdom Metazoa; phylum Arthropoda; class Insecta; order Hemiptera; family Aphididae; genus Pentalonia; species Pentalonia nigronervosa. The sequence goes on from JACXSJ010000360.1 coordinate 186,536, forward strand.
TATAAACTTATTAGATTTAAAAAAAACTATCCTTGTAATTATTTGGAAATAAATGGCACTTTCCCTCTGCTCTAAATCTAAAAATATTAAGTGCTAAATAAATCATAAATTATGTAAATAGTTGGAACATCTTTTAAATGTATTATTTTTTTGTTTAATTTAGGTATTCAATTACATTACATTGGCGGTGAAGTATATGCAGAATGTTTATCAGACTCTGCAGTTTTTGTACAGTCACGCAACTGCAATCACCATCATAATTTCCATCCATTAACTGTATGTAAGATACCGGCTGGATGTTCATTACGTATTTTCAATAATCAACAATTTGCAACTTTACTCACAGAATCTGTGAATTCAGGTTATGAAGCGGTATTTGAACTTACTAAAATGTGCACAATTAGGTAAATACTAAAAAATGTATAAGTTATAATAATGCTATAATATGAAGTATAAATTAATTTGTCTGTTTAGGATGTCATTTGTGAAAGGCTGGGGCGCAGAGTATCATCGACAAGATGTTACTAGCACACCTTGTTGGATTGAAATACATTTAAATGGACCATTACAATGGTTAGACAAAGTTTTATGTGCCATGGGATCCCCTCACAATGCTATATCATCTGTTTCATAGGTCAACATGATTTATACACTTATATTAGTATCAAGGTGTCATTTTTTTTTGTTTTAACTAAATTATAAATATGACTTAAATGCACATAAGTTGTATACAATATTAGTAAAATAATTTTGCTACAAAATACCCAGTATTTTTATATGAAATTTAACTTTTTGTAAATTAAAAGTATTTTTATTTTGCTGCACTATATGTTTGGTGCTCGCTATTCTTATTACTATATTTTTTTTTTTTTTGTTAAAGACCATTTATTTGTTGTTTTTTATCTTAAATATTTAAAAATTTAAAAAAATAAAAATATTTTTGAAACATGAGAGATATAAATCAATTTTTTTCTAAAACTTATTTGACATATTAGTTATCTAAACATTTTGTATAATATGGTCTTATGCTCTCTAATCAAATATAGTTTTTTGATGAATTATTGCTGGCAACTAAATAATTCCACTACAAGGGCACAATAGTATATAAATACTAAAACTTGTTTGACATCTTCCAAGTACACATACAAATTATAGACAATAGTTTTATCTAGATCTGTATCATTTTTTTGATATTTTTATTAATTAGTTAAATTATTTGAAAAATACAAAATAAAAACATTTAAAATTCATCATAAAATATTGTTTGATTTAAATGGGATATCAGTAATCTGGTCTTATGAATTTACATAAAATTCTCCTCCATAATTTTTATAGTGAGCAAATTTACTGTAAAATCCTTCAGTAAACTGTATTCTTGGAAGGCATAAAACATGTTTTTTTGAGCGATGTATATTTTTTTTTTTGTTGCTTTTATTTAATGATTGCATTACTGTTACATTATTATATACAAAATAATTACTATGTCTACAAGTTGAAATTTTCAGTTATTTTCTTTTTAATCTATATTGCACACTGTTTTCAAATTACATACCTATAAGTTATAGTGTTCAAATTTTGTTACAAATAATTATTTTGATAAATTACACTTGCTCATTCAATATGTTCATTTTAGTTCTTTTATAATTTATTAAGTTAATGGTATGCTACTTACAATGACAGTAAACTATATACAGGGTGTTTTATGATGTTTTTTTCTGTGTTTCTTGTCTTTAAATAGTGAGACAACAATGTCACTTTGTAGTTTTTCTCAAATGGAATACCATAAAACAATCTGTATATTGATAAATTTATAGTCGTTATTATTTTATAGTAGGCGTGCAATATAAGAATATTTTTATGTAAGCTGTATATTTATATTGTTGAATTTTTAAATAAGATTTTGTTCAATGTTCCCGATGCATTCAGTAATGTAATATTTATGTTTGGTTTATTATTATTTTACATATATTTTTTTTTAGTTGTATACATTTTTCCTAAACGTTTTAGTTTATTGTCTATAAATATACATAAATATATTATATTGATTTTATTTTATAAATATTTTGAATATGAACCATAGTTTTCTTGTGAAAAAAAATATTTTGCAAGAAAGACAATATTTTTCGTGGTGTTAATTTTTTTATTTCTCATATTTTAAAAATTGAACCGTAATTATTAATTAATCACCCAATTCATTTTACACCGATTGGCAAACAAATATCCACTCCAAAACATATATTTTTATGCTCAAAACCGCTGCACTATGTTTAATTGTATCTTAACAACAAGTGTTGTCTATACGATCATTGACTGGCGTTACATTAATTACTCAATGTCAAGTTGACGAGACGTGTCAAGTGCCGATTGTTATAATTAATTTTTGTTGCCATTTTTTTCGGCACCGTTCCAGGTATCCTTGTTCGTTACCTCGACATCAGCAGATGGTGAACGACTCGCAGACTTGTGGACAGGCCCGGATTAACACTATCGTAGGTCCGAGGCACTTGTTTAATTTAACGATTACAAAATGATATTGACTTATCTTTAAAATAAAAACATAAAATAAAAAAAAAAAAAACCGAAGGCTCTAGGCACAATGTTTATAGTGCCTATTCGTTAATACGGCCTTGCGTGTGGATTCGACCTGCGTCAATGGTATTAGTCGCGCTGTCGTTCCTAAACTTTGCGACGTCCGCGGTCGCTGCCGGGATGATGTCGGCGGCTGCTGCCCAAAACAACAGCGGCGGCGGGTACACGGCCGAGCTGTTCGATTGTCTGGCGAACGTAACACGTGCGTACTTTGACCGGCGGACCGTTTACATGTACTTCCGGCGGTTGAGAACGGCGGAGTACGCGGCCGTGGTGGACGCGTTCGCCATGGCCGTGCAGAGTCCTAAAGTGATCGTGCCGTATTCGTCGTTCACTGCGGACGCCCCGCCGCAGCAGCAGACGAGGGGCGGCGTGTTCGCGTTTCTGGCCGAGGACAAGCTGTACACGCAACTGCTGAACGCCACTCAGCGGAGTTACTTCGTGGCGGTGTGGACGAGGCAGGCGACCATGAACAGCATCCGGAGCGTGTTCCGGCACTTTTGGCACGCGGGCAAGCACATGAACGTGGTGGGGCTGGTTCGGATGGACGGCGGTGGCGTGAACGCGTATACTTACCGGCCGTTCTCCAAGTATGGGTGCAACAAGCTGGGCCGGCCATTGCTGCTGGACCGGTGGGTGGACGGGCGGTTCAGGGCGGGCGTCGACCTGTTCTCCGGAAAGCCGAAGACCGGCAACATGCTCGGCTGTCCGCTCCGGTGCGCCGGCAACGAACACCCGCCAGACACGGTGTTGCGGCCCGGCGACGGCACGGCACAGCGGCCCGGCGACGGCATGGCACAGCGGCCGCTGTGGACCACGTCCGGCGTCGGCGGCAAAGTACTTGAGATCGTGGCCAAATACATGAACTTCACTCCGATTATCATGTCGCCGAAGGGCGAAGCATCTGAGATGTACAGTTGGTACAACAGCGCCAAAGTGCTGAACAACATAACGGCCATGTTGCACGCAGAGGAGGCTGACTTGGCGTTCGGCTGGTACTCGTACGCCACGCACAACAACGCGTATAACTCGGAACTGGCCCGGACTACGAGCATCGACTGTCTGGGCTGGGCCGTTCCGTACCGGGCGGGCCCGTCACCGCAGCCTTGGACTAATTACGTTTACGAGTTCGACAGAATCGGATGGTTGTTCATCGGCTCGATGTTTGTAGTTGTTGTCGGTAATTGCGTATATAGCTATCATTTTTAATATTACTATTATTATAAGTATTATTATTGTCGTTACATTGGGCGAACATTTTACAGAGTAGATCGTAAGTGTGAGATGTTTTTCGAAAATGTTTAGTACCTGGAACCTAAAAATTTTACCTTTAGAGACATGTGGCTGCACATGGCCACGGCTATGAAGTTGGCCCACTGACATTACAAGATCCGTTCAAAATGCATGTTAATGCAAGTTATTTGTTAGAATTTGCGAGTTTGTATTTCTAGAAATTTTTAGTTATTATTCCCTCCCCCTATATTCAAGGTAGCCCATCTACCTAATTCAAATTTATCGATAATAATGACATTAACGATTTTGTATTAATTTGCTTAGATTCGAGAGTTCATTCACAAAACTTGCTAGTCATCCATTACGAGCTTTCAAAGTTGTAAAGGTGACCATTTTTAATTATCTTTTGTCTTATTTTGCATAATGTCTGGAAGGTTCGATGTTTTTATTAATTTCACTAACATAATGTGCTGTTGGCAGCACAATCCTAAAAAAGTTCTGCCGGCGGAAAAAAATCCAACAAAATCTTGGAGTAGAAGTAAATAAAAATGTCCAAAAAAAAAATAATCTTGATATTTTTTTCCGGGTTTTTAGTTTTAATCGTTCAAAGATTTTTAGAATCGATACCAAAAACCAACATTCCATTGTAAACGAATACAGTTTAACATTCATCAATCACGTATGGCTCAGTACACCATATACGCGCAATAAGTACTATATTATAAAATTATTACAAAACATGCATAGGAGCACATGCACTATAGAGACTAGTCTCCAACATTTAGGTTCCCATTATCACCCAATATTTCAAATATTTCCTTCTAGACATAAAAATTTAATATTTTTTACTATTTAGCTATACTTACAATATTGGTTTATTCAGTATAAACCAATCATTTGGGCAATAATAATTTTTTTCCACCTGTACTTAATACTTTATATCTATATCTACTTGAGAAAGAGAAATAAGAATTGGTGCTGAATGTTTATTATACTGTACGAATAAGCGATAACATATTCTTGAAGTAATATCAGTTTAAACATATAGTATCTTTATTTTCTTTTTTTTTTTGGGGGGGGGGTTGTCTGTCATTATGACCATCCCGTCAAATATCCAGTTCTCCAATCCTCCCTGTCAACTGCTCTTGCTTTTCAATCTGGTCCTTTATTTTGAGTTTCCACATTCCTCTTTATCACGTCTTCCCATCTCAATCGAGATCGTCCAAGAGACCTTTATCCTTCTGGATTCTTTGCTATCACCATGTGCAATAGTGGGTTCTGACTACGCCAGGCATGCCGAGCCCACTGTAATCTTCTACTCGTGATTGTATCTAATATGTTAGGTTTCTTAAAAAGTTCTTCTAATTCTTTATTTTTTCGTATTCTCCATTCGGATGTTTCCTCGTCTTTTACCGAACCAAAGATCTTTCTCTCCAAAACAATTAATTTCTTTTTTTCCATTTTTCTTAATGACCACGTTTCTGTTCCGTGTGTAATTATAGAACGTAATAGCGTAACGTACAATTGTATCTTTATTTCTCTGGACAGGGACCGGGATCCTAGTAAATTTGAGAGCCCATAGAAATATTTGTTTCCCGATAAAATTCGTGCTGCTACTTTCTTTTCAAATTAATTTTTTTCGGTCAATATCGAACCTAGATATTTTAATTGGTTGATTTGATTGAACTCATGATTTCCTATTCTTAATGAGGGATACCTTTCTATATTGTCGTTTCTCCCCATGACCGTATATTCCGTTTTTTCTTTATTCTCTATAATTGATTAAGTTTAGGATAATTTGGGGTGGTTATTGATTATAGTTAATTATAGGTAAGTAGTAGGTACTCTATAATATTGCTGTTTGAATAGGATAAAGTTTACGGTTCACTAGTTGGATCTATGCACCTGGCCTGATTTATTTTGATCAGGCCTTGTAAAGTGTAAATTACACACAAAGCTACAATACAGTAACAATGAACAGTAATACATTATTATAGCAGTTGGCGTATAATCATTACAGGCGTATTCCATTTCTTCCGGAAGCTGAAAAAGCTGCATCGCGTGGATTCTGTGGTGTTTTTCGTGTACCACTCGGCCATCGACCAGCCACTGCGCGTGCTGCCCGTCTGGTGTAGCCTCCGGGCGTTCATGGTGCATTGGCTGTGGTACTGCATGGTCATCAACGTGGCGTACAAAGCGTCGCTGGGCAGTTTCATGACGGTGCCCGCGCACGGCGCAGAGTTCACCCGGATGGAACAGATCCTGGACTCGGCGCTGATCACGATGGCCACGCCGCGGTCGATGCACATAATGAACGCGACGACGGCCACCACGCGGATATCACGGACATTCATGAAGCGGCTCCAGCTGCTGCCGCCCACCAACTTTGAGCGGATCATCGACCGGCTGGTGGTGAAGCGCGACATCGCCGTGTTCGAGGTGAAGCGGTTCATGTACTATTATTCCATACCCCAGGCCAAGCGCATCAAAGTCAAGATACCCATACGGTTCCTGCCCGGCTGTCTGTTGCGCACGCACACCACGCAGTTCATGTTCAACGGTGGATCGTACCTCATCGAGCCGGTCAACGCCGTGCTCAGCACGCTCTTCGAGACCGGCATTGTCGACCACTGGATCACGCACTTGGGCTCCAACAAAGTGCTACCGTTGGAGAAGATCCGCGGCCGGGTACTCAAGCTAGTCCGGCTCAAAGAGGCGTTCCTGTTCCTGTTTTTCAGCTATGCCGTTGCCTCTGCCGTGCTCGTGGTCGAGATCTGCTGGTCCACGAGACTGCACCGCCGGCTGTTGAAGACCGTCCTGCATTGGCAACGCCGGGTCTCGCGATCCTGCGAGGTGGTCACATGCAGTAGTAGCACAGGCAGGGGTAATAGCACTGGCAAAAGTAGGGGCCGTAGATCCACTCGTAGTAACATCGTGTATCCGTTCGTCCACTGATGTTATATCTCCGGATTTATGTGCACGTAGTAATATTGTATTATGACTTAAAATATACTATATTATTATATATAAATAGAATAATCACAATTTCACGTCATTTTGTCAACGATTGTAAACTTCGCCCACGGTACGAGTAAACACAAAATCACACATGTAAACTGTGCCCCCCAAAAAAATTGAAAAAATCAATAGCTCTATATTTTTATAAAATAAAATAAATAAAATTACAAAATAATATCTAATTTATAGTCAATTTGTAACAATCATAATATATGAATATGTAATTAAAAAAAATATATATTATTTAACGAACAATACTGGAACAAATAATTGAACAAATTGATCAATTAGAGTTTCACCACTATTATATTTATATTTTATTAACTAAACTTTCTAACTTTTCATACTTTTTTTTTAGAATTTTGATAAAGAAATTATTTATATTATTTAATTCAATATATGTTTTTATATTTAAATTTCTTTTAACATTTCTATAAAGATAAAAATATTTGGGTGAGTTGCATAAAGCTAGAATTTAAACGAGAATGAAATGATTTGCATGCATTATTGGTTTAAGAATGATTCTGCTGAAGCTTGAGCCAATATTTCAGATGAATACTGACCTTCTTCACGTATTACATTTACACTTATACGTTTCCTAAATAATCCTAAACTTGTGTTACTCTTTTGTAGTCGGGCTTTGATTTCATTAAAAATTTTACAAAATACTCAGATACATTTTCTAAACTTAGAAATGATCTAAGTACTGTAGCACTAGGGACGAACTAGAAAACGTAAGGGATATTGTCTACAATTTATCATATTATCAAATTTTAATACATATTTTTGTTTATATATATAATATATACAAGGTGATTCATTACATTATTATATCGAAAATTATTGACTTTTAAAAATTTTTTTTTCACATAATTTTGTTACAATACAACATTTTTTTAAAGAAATTATTTTTTTTATTTTTATAATTTTTTAAGTTCTTTAATTTTTTGAATGACAAATACAGTTTTGATTTCATATTCCAAGGTAGAATATTTTTCTTAGTGTTTCTGTATATAAAAATGGAATTTTGGACGAGTATAGTTTATGAGTTATAAGTATTTAAACTATAGATGAGCAGAGTGGAGAGACACGTGGTTACCTCTCAAAATTTTGGCCCACTACTCTGCTTATTAAAACTATAAATACTTATAACTCATAAACTACTCGCCCAAAATTCGATTTTTATATAAAGAAATACTAAAAAAAATATTCTACTTTGAAATATGAAATCGAAACTCTATTTGTTATTCTAAAAAGTAAAAAACTTAAGAAAAAATGTTGTTTTGTAACGATTTAAAATCATGTAAACATATTTTTTAAAAGTCAATACCTTATGTTGTAATGAGTGTTTTACGTTAAATGAATTACTCTGTTTTATTGTAGAAGCATTATTTTTCTTATTGAATAGAAAAATAAGAACAAGAGAATGACGAAAAGATATGATTTTGGAGCACTTCTTGTTAGTTTGATTTTAAAGTCGAAGGAATGCCGCTCGTTTTCAGAATTTATTAAAATTTTTATCTACACCGCAAAAAGCGTTTTTGGCGATACGTCGCTGTTACTTCGTGTTTATTAAGTAAAATATTTAATTACCTCATCAATATTAATTATATCACATTATCGTATATCAGTCCGTTTCAAGACTTTTCGATCCACGTGTACAAGAAAAATCTTGTATTTTTAATTCTAGAAAATTAATAACTAAGCCTTTGAGAAAAATAATAAAATAAAATTTAACATAATATAAGATGTTAACAAGAAATATTCCGTTATTAGATTTGTTACAAAATATAATCGTCACTATTAAAAAAACTAAACGTTTGCTTAGAATTCTACTAAAAAATATAACTGAAAAATTAATTATCATTAATAATTATAATTTAAGGCAGATAATCCGGTAAATGAAAGTAAATAGTTGTCATCCAACATGACGTGTCTATGTAAAGCGAAAACCCATTGGTTATTGTAAACATTTCATACTATTTTTGAAATATTGGACAAAAAGTAATTTATCTGACAAAGAATTAAACAAAGCTGGTTCTAGTAATTTCTGAGCTATTTGTCATATAATATTAAGAACGGTTCCTAGAATCGGTATTTTATTTTATATATTATGTATATAAAAATAATCAATCGATCATAGTAAAGTAACTATGACAACATAATATCATATATTAATATTATACTGAACACCGAAAAACATGAAAAATTAATAAAATATATATATATTTTTTAATATAAATTAAATACAAGTATGTCTATATAGTAATAAACATAAAATATCATATTTCACTTAAAAACAATACTATTATTGTATAGTAAAAAATATAAAAAATAATTCCACTTAGTTAAATTGATTTGATTTCGTCGAATGCGTATATGCATTTTTATTAACAAATAACGTTATTATATAATTATTTGCGTACTGCCAAATATTTTAACTACAAGAAATTATAACTTAATATAATTAATTAATACAAATAATTGGATGGTTTTTGTCCATTGATAAAATCTGAAACAACCGAATACACAAATATTATTTTAGATTCTTAGCGAAACAATAAATGTATTAATTTTACTATGATGTGTTTTGTTTTGTTGTTGTTTATTTTTGGTGTGTGTCATCACCTTTTGGGGTAGTAAAAACAATTTTCTTCATCAACATCTTTTATGATAGAAATGTGATCTAGTTGATATCTTTGGGGTTAAATGTAAATAATTTCTAGTAATTTTCAAAAGCGTCAGAAATGGCAAAAAAAAAAAAATAAAAAAAATAAAAAAATAAGGAAAAACGAGAATTTTTATGTAAAACTAGTTTTTGACAATACCAATTTAAGTTTTTTTAGGTGTAACTCAAAAACTAATCACGGTAGATAATTTAAATTTAAATATGTTGACCGATTTTTAACTATTTTTTAGATATGAGAAATTTTCAATTTTCTTTTAGTATTTTTTTAATTTATTATTTTTGATAAAAATTTTTTTACCAAATAGTTCGAAAACGTAATACAAGGTTGCTCTTGAGTCGATAATAGCATTTCAAAAGTATCAAAAGTAAACATATACGATTTTTTTTATTTTATAAGCATTTAAAGTTCAAAAAAATTCATTAACATCACGAAAATTTGCAAATCATTTTGTAGTTAAAAATGAATTAAATGTTTAATTTTTATAGCTAAGAATTGAAATTTTAAAACAAGGTTTTTTTTCATTAGTGGGTTCATAGAGTGATCGAAACACCTAAAAAATATATATGTTTAATGAATATAAAATACAAATATCATAGTTTTTTTTTATAGACATTATTATTTCAAATTTGGAAGGAGTATAGATATCTTAACAAAAAATAACATTTATATTTATTTTGTTGTAATTAAAAAATATTATTCATAGGCACTTAAAACTTTTAAAGTATTCTATTAAATATTAACCAAACAATAACATTTTCTAATGTAATTTGTTTGGAAAAAATTAATTTAACTTATTATATAACCTACTAATAGTAAAATTAATTATTAATTAATATCAATAATGTTCAAAAATACACTTAATCATATAGGTTGACAAACGACCATTACTTAGAATCGTTTTTATCTAAAATGTGCGTATATGGAAAAAAAGTATAATAATAACAAAGTTACAAAAAAATATGCATCTGACGAGGTGCATAGGTGAGTTGTGGTGGGGGGAGGGTACGAGATGGCGTATTTGTTAAATATATGAAACAGTTTGAGGCCATTGGTCATCTATACAGAATTCTCCAACCGGTCCCACGGGGTGGACGAGCGTCGCGGACGCGTTTGTCACGGTGGCGGTCTAAAGGCTAATGACGAGCTAAGTCGTGCACTCGAGTGCTACTGGTGTCGAAGACGACTTTTGCGACGGCCACGCCGGCGATCTAAGCGCGGAGCGAGCAGAGACTACAATTTCGGTGTTGCGGAACAGACGACCCCAGAGACGCGACTCGGCGGCCGGCAGGGGATCGTACCACTGGACGAAAAGAGGAGAGAATCGGTGAACTACATCACGACGCGCCGCGGTCCTGACGATCTCCGTGCTTTTCGTCCTGGCGTCCCTCGTCGGGCTCCATCTCCGTCCGGTGGTCGAGCCACGGAGTCGCGCACCGCCGGACCCTGAAACTCTTCGTTTCCGTGGGCCCGGCGCTGCTAACGTGCTGCTCTCGTTCCCGCACCTATAGCTCCTCCACTCACCCGCCGCGTTCTGTGGTCTCCGTCGCCTCCGTTTGGTCTACTTTTACGCCTTCAGCCAGTAGCGGTGCCAAGCCGTTTCCTCCAGAGATGATCTCGTCAAGTGTTCCTCCTTCCGGCAAATCTTCCTTGTCTTCGTGTGATTTTTCTGCTATTTCTTCGTACACGGTCTTTATTATTTGTTCGACTATTGCCGAGACTATGGCACGCATTTGCTTTTGCGATATTTCGTCGGATTTGTTCATTTTAGTTGATCGATGTGAATGAAAATAATACGTTCAGCTTCGGTATATGTAATGAAAGTGAATTGCTTTTAGATTTCGTCGCAAACCGTTTCCGATAAATTAAAATATCGCCCGGACCACGACGTTTTTACTAGCCAACTGTAGGTACTAGGTGGCGACAGATTCAATGTGACATGTCACATTGTTATTTCGCATACCACTTTCTACTGGATTCATTATGAACTTTATTTTGATTAAAATGATTGAATATGATTAGGTATTTTAATATCGCGATGATAACTCGGCACCTAGAATAGGCAATTTAGTTATACCGGAACGTACCTATAATAATATTAATATTATTATATGAAGGATTTAGCATACATTTTATAAATTATATGGGTAAGTATAAATTGTGTGAAACTAGTGTCTACATAGAATATGTAGGTAAAAAACTGAATGCAATTATTGATAAACTATATTATGTACGAATTAATTAACAAATAGTTTTTATTTTTATGGAACGTTTTAATTTAATTTGAAATTAATTATTGTTTAATGGCATTTGGTAAATATTTATAGAAAACAACATTTTACACTTTAAAAAAATAATAAATGTGGGATATTTTGTTACGTTTTTTGGTTAAGTAGCATTGTATTATTCATTACCTCAAAATATATTATGACCTATAATAGTAAAATATAATATTATTATAATTAATAAAAATAGCTGCCTGGCGCCTGCCATCAACATTTGTTAATCAGCTGTGATCAATATATTATACTTAGAAAATTATACAAGTGCCGATATATTACTATGTAATTTGTGAAATGTTAATGGAAAACAACTCAAATGTAATTAAAATATGTACACATAATATTATATCAAAGCTCATAATGAGTTTTATTTTTTATATCGATTTATTAAATTTTGAGTGTTGTAGTTGTATGTTATATTTAAATAACTTAAAAATACAAATATTTTCAAAATATTCAAGGTTTATTTAACTGCGTAGCATTTTTTGTACTTATATTATCAACAAACATAATATTATGATATTTGGTTCTATTATATACTTATTATATAAAGTCGAAAACTCTAAGTAAACAATCGATTAATATTATACTAAAAATGTATATAGGTATATTATATTTATCCAATTAGTAATATGAATATATAACTTTCTTTCTTGTCCAATATTTCATGTAAGAACCCCCCCCCTCCTACACACAAACTATGGATAACCACGGTTCACTTAATCGATTTCTAACACTGGAAAATCAATCTTATTTCGATTTTTTCTTTAATAATCTACCGAACCTAAAGCGTCACTATAAGTATAATTATTGATTATAATTACTAGTATTTATAGTCAATGGTAAAACGCAATGGCGGCGAAATGTAGGACTATTTGAAGTAAAAGAACTATTTCAAATCTGTAACGGGTAGGCAAGTGGGTTGCCGGGTCCGGGTGTGTGATCATCGTAAGACCTCAAGTACTCAACACAAATATCATGAAAATATTATACTTTATTAATATAGGCCGCCACTGCCTACAAATTATTTATTTATGCGTAGTCTCTGTCTTGCAAGTCATGAGGAATCTTGCATTACATTTTCAAACTTTTTGATCCAACAAAAAATTTGTAATCAATCTTTATAGGAAAAAATTAAAACATTAAAAATTTTTTATGTTTATAAATAGTTTAAAGAGTTAAAATATTTTTAAAATTGTATGATGTATAGGAATGTTAATATAAATATTGGGTGAAAATTTCAAGTCTCTTTTTCGGTTTTTCCGAAACTTTTAGAAACTACTAGGAATTTTCAATTTTGACCTCCTCAAAAACCAAACTAAATTCATTTTTCCACCAGAAAAAATATAGATCAAAAAAATAAAAAGAAGAAAGAAAAAATAGAAGAGAAACACACATTATTGTCAAATCTATACATCTATCGTTCCTTGAATTCTAAACATCATATTAAAACAAATACATTAATCACTCGAAAAATGCTATACCGTTTTGGCAATAATGCATAATTTTTGTTAATTTTGGTATACATAATTAAGGGTTAACCAATATATATTATTTTAATTATGTTTAATAAATAAATTTAAATATATTTAATATATTATGGCTACATTATTTTCATTTGGTTTGTTTGGGCCACGCAGTTTTTGTTATCGCTGTTGAAATTCACTCGACTAAATGTCTAGGCAATGAAAATTGCAACTCTGGTTGTTTTAAATTAAATCGTTTGTAAAAATAAATATTTAGGAATTATTTTTTATGAAGATATTAAATAGAAAATACAAATAAATGTAAATACAAAAAGATTAAGGAAACTTTTTTATGTGTTTAAAGAATTAAATATATTAAATTTATTCATTTTACACAATGTATATTTTACTCTGATTCAAGAAAAGGATGTCTCAAGATCCTTAAATACAATACTACAGCTTTGCAGAATGTTAAATTCATAAAGCCATATTAATATTTAATAAACTTCCTAAAGAAGTTCAATCAATAATTGACAAAAAACTATTCAAGTCTAAGGTTAAATAAATTATATTTCAAAAACGCAATTACTGATTATTTTTACCAGAGATGTTTGTTATTATTAGGTATTATTATATATATATATAATTTTCCTTCCTTCTCCTATTTAATTAATTTTTAATTAATTGTAATGTCTTGTCATCGTGTTGTTATTTTTAGATTTTGTAGTATTTAGAAAACCAAATCTTTTTCCGCTATAATATTTATGATAGGAGACCCCCTCACCATAAGCTTGCTTAAATAGGGGAAATCAACTCTTATATATACTCCAAGTTTAAATTGTTATATTTTATTAACTTTATTGAGTTGAAATAAATAAAATATAGGCTGACAAACCATCTTCCTCAGAATTATTTATCATATACGATTCAGGACCGTCCATAGAATTTGCAAGGCCCAGGGCAAAAGTAATTTTTGAAATCAGTTTTCCTATTATATTTTCAAACACGAGTTCCCAAATCCAAGCAAAAAGTGTGAGACCCAGGGTCTCTATTCGCCTACTCCTAAGAATGGGCTTGCAATGAATTTATATCATTGAATTCAAATTTAACACATCCATTATAGTGATCCACTAGACACCTATTATACAGCAAAGCGGTACCCACTTGCCGACCTTTTTAAATATATAAATACCTCCATTCATATTTCATAAAGGTCACTCTCTAGGTCTAAACACATACTATACAGCAGATCAGTAACTACTTATCCACCTATTTATTTAAGTATTAATTCATTCACCAAAAAAATATTTGATAAGTGTTTGTAAGATGTTATTTAATGCACAACATTAATTATTATCAATGTAAAATAGTTTTTTTTTTTTTTATTTAAACATATATTTACAATCTATTTTACAATAATCAGTAAGTATGATGACAAAGTTTATATGACATTATAAAAAATATTCGAATAGGAAGACCCTCAGTAGTGTCACCTGACCAGAGATTACATTAAGTTATTGTTTGGTTAGGTCATATTATGACTCGTAACATTTTAATTTAAGCTTTGAG
>JACXSJ010000361.1:0-32629 GCA_014851325.1 Pentalonia nigronervosa
AACTCCTATTTACTACTGTAAATTATTTAGTAAATAATTTTTCCGAAAACATTGACGTATCAGAATCAAAATTCGTACTAGTAATTTTTGAGTTATTTAACTTTTTGTTTTAAGGATAATGTTTCATAATATTAAGTTTGTAAGATATGAAAGCTATGGTGATTTGAAAAATTTAGTGATTTATACAAATCTATCAACATTAATAGTTTATAAAAATAGCCTAAGTAACATAAATATTAAATCTAATATTACATATATTTTATATTTTTGGAAAAAACATATTTAAGGGCTATTCTTTTTAGTAAAATTATTTTAATAATTGAGAAACTACTCGTTCAAATTTTAAATTAGGTACATCAAAATGTTCAAAACAATGATCGACTAAATAATTTACAGTAAAAAGGGGAGTTCTCATTTGTTAAACAGATACTTTATTTTGCCATAGGACACTCCTTAAGTATATCAAACAAGTTCAAAAATTTGAAAAAATTGCCTTTGATTATATTTAAAAATTCTAAAAATCAGAATTTGAATTAATTAATTATTAAAGGAAAAATAAGGGATAGTCACTAGGTGAGCATGTTTGGTGAATCTCTCACCATGTGTATTATCTATGATCATAACTATTAAGTAAAATATACGTAATTAATTAATAGAGCTAAGATTTATATGCAATTACTAATTATAGATGCAAAATACACAACATACTATATAACTACATGAGTATGTTCATTCAAAGTTTATAAAAAAAAAAAAAAATAATAAGAACACTTTAAATACCGCTACTTAAATAATACTTGAAATGCATTAGTTTATAAATTAATTAATATATAATAAATTCAGTTCATGTTGTGACACCGTACAGACACACGTATATATCTATAGCTCTCTGCTTATCATCTCCTGATAGCAAAGTTATTGTCCTCGTCACGGAATCTACTTCAATGTGGTGTAAACTACCAGTTAATGTGTATATTTTATTATGCTCCCCAAAGCCTACTATATACTTAGCCTACTATATACCTGTATATCTTCCTGAATATGTATATCTCTAATTACCCACTACTCTACAAATCCCTGCTACAACCTATCTGGTCATGTGGAATCTTCCTCTGGAGTACCGCTAAACTATCAAAAACTAGAACCATAGAAACATTCCAAGCAATTTGCCTCCGCATTATTGCTAAAGCCCCTTGGTGCATCACAAATATTGCACTGCACAATGACCATCAAATCCCCACCATAAGGCAAACAGCTACCTACATTCCAATATGGAACACCATTCAAACACCCTCTTCCCACATCACTCAACTTCATTCCAGGACACTTATGAACAACCCAGCCAAATACCTGAAAAGCGAATTACCCAGAAATCTTCTCAATGCATATCACACTTAACATGTATATTATTATTTCTCCCTAAAATTGCCACTCATGTTCAGGAATTTCTAATGTGAAACTCAATTTTTTTTCTTTTTCACTGCCACATATAATACTTTAATAATTTACTCATTGTACTGATTGTAAATTTTCATTGAAATAAAAAAAAACTATAATCTTGTTTAATCAATTCTTTTTTGTGATCTCCATACATTTATGATAGTAATGAAACATAATATATTTTTTGAGATTAGAAAAAACAAACAATTGAAGATTAAGTCTTATATGAGTAAGTGACTAAATATGTCTGAAGGTATGCTTCATGATTTAAATATTTTATTCTATATAAATTATGTTTCAGTTGAAATTCCCTATAGTATATTTTTTATAAATTGAATATTTTCTTAACTTTCTTAATTTTGTCTGTACCAACTCATATTTCTGCTTGAACTGTTTGAATTTTGTTTAATAGCTACTTTTACAATATTCAAATTGCCAAAGTAGTAAAATAATTTAATTTTTACCTAATTTTTCAAAAAAAAAAAATGTATTTACTAAATTCTAAGAAATATATAATCATTTTCTATGAATGTAAAAAATTTACTTTATTGAAAAATATGTTAAAAAAAAAAATAAGCTTGATTTAATAAAAATTATATTAAAATAATTCAATATTTTCGATATATGATCAAATATTATTGTGAATATTTCAACATTATCTATAAATTATGACTTGATTTAAAATCAAAATTAATTTCAGATCACCTTCTTCGTAGTCAAAATTCCACATGAAATGAATGTGATATAATATTAGAATGCGATTATTTTTAACCTAAAATCTTAACTAATAATACATACAATAAACAATTAAATACATAGAACTTATATTTAAACAACATTTCAATTAAAATTAGATATTTTATCGGTAAAGCTTATTTAAACGCACTTAAATTTACTTTTAAACACAGGAAGTTACTTAATTTTAATTGTATTCGAATAAATTGTTCTCTGATATTCTGAAGAAAGTTGTTGTGTCCTATTAACGCTACTACAGTCACAAAATGCCTTCTATAGTCCCTCAAATTATTTTTTAACTTATGAAAATATTTTTAAACATTATTTCACTTAATCAGGGTTAGCCAATTTATCTCCCTCTTTAAAATAAAAGAATAAAGAGAGATAAATATTATCATTTAAATTGTACTCAAAATTGTTTAGTCTATAATTTATATATAAGTAATAACATCCCCTCACTTTTATATGTATACAATACATTGCAATAATGAAGTTAAAAATAAATACTGAAAAATATGAAAGTATTATTCAAATGAGCTTTTACATTATAATTTGATTCTGCAAACAAAAATACATTATTATTATAACAGCATAAGTTAGACATTTCACAATCATTATTTTTTTTAACAATAGGTGCAAAAATATAAATAATTTAATTTCTCATAAGATTGTATTTTTATCATTTTATAGGACACACAACTTTTCAGCTCTCAAAGTGGTGAAATCTGCAGTTGACTACACAGAAAGTGCGTTGGATGAAATACGAATGTTGAAAAGCGTAAGTATGTCACTGAACCCGTACCCATAAACAGAATGCAGATACATATGCATTACAGTGTATTAGTTATCTTATTAACATTTATATGTTCACGAAAAAAATAAAATGTTATCATAAGAATAATAATATTAAACTATTCAGATTTATCGTCACCGAGATCTGGATACGAACCGTACAAAGATCATTCAGTTGTTCGACGATTTCCGAATAGACGGTTTGCGGGGTATGCACGTGGTCATGGTATTTGAGGCACTTGGACCCAATTTACTTAAGCTCATCAAGAGGACCAACTACCAGGGGATACCGCTGTACTTGGTAAAACATATCATCAGACAAGTGAGTTCAGGCATTCATTTGAGCGAACACATTCGCAGTAAATAACAACGAGCTGCGCGCTTTTATTAATATCATTTACGCAATATGAAAGACACCGATTTGTGTGTATGTATATGTCTAGGTACTGCAAGGGCTAAAATACCTTCACGAGACTTGTCACATAATTCACACTGATATCAAGCCTGAAAATATATTAATTTGTGCACAACACCAATACATAAAGCTAACAGCCGAAAACAGTTGCAAACAGATGTCTATACTGAGCTTACGTAAGTGTAGCAAGTACCTATAATATGTAATACATGCCAATGTGTCTATAATATAATATGTTGTACTATACTATCTGTTCAGCAAGAGAACACGCCGCGGACCGACGAAAATCGGTTCTTCTGCGCATCCCCGAGCTACACCTTGTCATAGGGGAGCCGGTTTCTATAGCAAAGTGACCCAATGGGATGCGAAAAATCGGCATGTTCTCTTGCTGAACAGAGTATAGTACCTATGTGGCCACGTCACTTTAAATTACATACTTTATATGGAGTGTCCGATACAATAGTTAAGATCAAATAAAATTATTTAAAATTTAAGTACTATTTTATACTACTAATTTCAATAAATATTCATAGGTATGCAGTAGGAATAAAGTTTATTTTATAAAAGAACTGATGTCTATTCTGAAATACGAAAAGTATTCAGAAGTCTGAGACACAAACGCTAATGGATCGTGACACTTCTATTTGACAACGATCGATTTACAGCCCAGTAAATTTTTCGCTAACAATTCTAAGAACATAATGCATATTGGATATTTGGATCAAGTGTTAGACAATTTGAAACATCACAAATAAGATATTTTAGGGATTCAAAGTAAATAGATTTTGCCGAGAAAAATTCAAACCAAATTAAAATAAACTAAGATAAATATTAAGAATTTAAAAGTCAACAATTATACAGATAATTATTGTAAAATCAAATTAAACATTTTTCTTTTTTTTTCCAATAGAAGCAGTTAGTACGAAAAAATTTCAGTTGAGAAAAATTTTTATTTTAAGATTTACTCGGTTTTCTAATAAGCGAAAAAAAAATTACCGAAAATAATTGCGAAAAATTGGAGAAATTTATAACAAGCCCATTTTTAACGTAAATTATTTCGTTGTAAAAACGAATTATTTTTCATCGTGCTGAAAATTTTAACATCAGATTCATAATTAAATCTACTCTGACATTTAATTAAGTTAGCTCGATAATTGCTGTGAACTATATGCTCTTACTTTGAATACACATTTTGCAAAAATAACTATAATTCTATCGATCAGGACAAGCCAATTTGAAAGCCATTAAATATTATTTGGCAGACTAAATTAATATCATGTATTATTTTCACTTTACGACTATAATTTATAGTAATAGTAAATATACTGTGGTCTATATGTATCTACGTCAAAGTGTTTAACTGTAGGTGTATAATTATTAATTGTATTCTTATATTGTTATGAACTGATGTTTGCCACTATGCCATATGCTGCCCATATATGAGAATATGAGATATGAACCAATCTTTAAGTTCAGTACATAAACTCGGTTAATCAGTTTATAATCAATTTTTTGTAAAAGTATTGTAACTATTTTACACTTAAATAGGCAACAGAAAATGTGGAAAAAATAACGCCGATGAAAGATTACAGGGTAATTATCGATTAGGCGGAATTCGATCAGAACAATCATTGGACATGGAAAGCGGTTAGTATAATTTTTTTTTATTGTATCATACGAGCGGGGAATACTGAATTAGTTTTCCAATTAAATTAAAGTGTTCAATAAAAATGTCTAATCATTATACATCTACTGTTCGAATTGGTTCCCATAAGTACAAATAGATAAAGGTAATATTATTAATAGAACGCTACACCCACATTTGTTATATCCGTCTTACAATTAGTGCGTAATATGACAAATTTATGCTCAGTAGGTCACATTAAGCTTCATTAATTTAAAAATTAGAGTGAATCGACTTATTATGAAACTTAATGATAAAAACATTATCCGTGTTCGTATGTTGATATTTTACGACAATTCAGTTTTTAAAAGAATTGTTTTTAAATTAAGCTATTTTATGTACATATTAAGAACCCCTGGTTATATTAGTTAGCGTAATACATAATAGTGTATAGTAATATTGTAAAACGGCGACTGTGGAAAGAATTGCTGTGGCAGTGGGATTTTAGAGTAGTAAGACAGAGCATTATTATTCTCGTCAAAGCATTCATATTGTCAGACTATTTTTTATAAACGTTTTATTAAATATTAATTGTATTGTAAGTTTTCTTTATCAATTTTAAATATAGAAAATAATAATTAGTTCGAAAATGTATGTTTAATTTATTTGTGCACGGACATCTTTGAACGTGCGTAACATACGCAAAACTCACTAAAATATTGAATAATCGTTAAAAGAAACTCCTTACGAAGACAGATAATGTTCTAACTATTAAGTTTCATTATAAGTCGATGCACTCTAATTTTTAAACTAATCAAGCTAAACGTTAACTGCTGAGCGTATATTTGCCATACTACGCACTTGTCAGACGGACACTAAAAATACGGGTATAGCGTCCTCTAATGCCGGTTTTTCCACTAAACTGACAAAACAAAAACAAAACACAAACTCGTGTCGAATAAAACAAAACTGGAATATTTCGCAAATAGTTTGAAAACCAGTGTGTTTTGTGACAGTTGGAGTTTTGTTTTTCGTGTCCCGCTCGGAAGCGGTACATCAAAAGGTTTCGACGTGTTTTGAAACTCGAGTCTGTTTAATGGAAACGGTTTTGTCTAAAAACAAATTACGAATTTACAAAATCTGAATACGAATTCTGTATCTAAATACTAGCTAAGTAAGTAAACGAAAGTATAAATATTAATAAAGTATAATTATATAATAATATAATAGTAATATTAATTAATTTAAGTAATTTGGTGTATAACCAGTGTTGTAAAGTATTCGAATTTAAGTATTGAATACTTTTTTAAATACTTATTTTCCCTACTGAATACTATTTTATTGAATACATTTTTTGATTCCTTCTCATATTTTTAAACTGGCTTTTTTTCAATTTATAAAATTTACTATTTATCAAAAAATATTACAAAATAATTTTATTTGACAACTGTAATCGTTGTTACGATTATTATTATTATTATTATTATTTATGCATCATTATATTATTAAGTAATATGATTTAATATTTAATACTTATTAATTTTCTTTATATAATAATGTTAAAATTAATTAATTTGGATTTTTTAAATAGAAATAAATAAAATACTTTTTTTTGCTTACCTTTATGTAATTATTAAGAACTTCATTTAGGGCATCACACACTTCTGATATAATTCGTGATATGGAAGTAACTGATATTTTATATAAGTACATTAAGCTTTGATAACTGTCCCCAGTAGCAAGGAACCTCAGTGTTACTGCTAATCGATCCTTAACAGAAATTGAATCTCTAAAATTTGTGTTTAACTTTGCAACTTTTCCGCCAATTAATGTAATTAGCTCTTCAAAATCAGAGGAAGTCATTCTCAGAAAATGATGAAATGAGCGTAGTTCCCCATACAATCCAATGTCATCATTTTGGATATTTTTCATCAATTGTGCAGTACCATCGTTTACTCTTCTAGATAAAAGTGATCAAACCCAATATCTGTGTTGATGTTTTCTTCTTCTAAAAAATAATACTATTTTAATCATAAATAAATTATAACTACTAAAAAATATATATGTACAGTGGTTAAAGTGTTTTCTTGGCTAGTTTATTATAGATACCGTACATATATACACTTACTTTTTTCCAAGGACTTCAGTATAAACCAACCACAACTAAGAATAAAAAACTCTTCTTTATTCATGTTGGTTGGTAATTTTATTGGAATATTATTATATATATTATATTATTATGCTTAAATTAAATAATATTAATAAATAAAAACTCGTGACAACCAGTGGAAAAGGACCAAATACAAAAACCAAACTCGAACAAAATGTAGGCCGCTTGATGGAAACAAGAGTTTTGGTTTTGTTTCAGCTTTGTTTTTGTTTATCAGGTTGTAGAAAACACAGATACAACATAAACATAACTGTCCGTTTAGTGGAAAACCGGCATAAGACACCCCGATGCCGGCTATTTATTAAAGAGCAAATTATTGGCAATCTAGTCCACATCGGTGTTGCACGATCTTGTGAATGTGTAGTAGTGTAAATGGCTATTAGTGTGAGAAAATCCTTCTACTACCCATATATAAATGCTGTGAACGCACTCGCAGGTACATGTCATAGAACTAACAAATAACGAATTATTAATAGTTGCCCATTTCAACAAACGTAAATGACTTCCCGGGAATATGGATAACTCATTGTCAATTGAATATTTTTTGATAATTTTTTTTTAATTAATGAACAACAATATTCTACAGCCCGCATTGAACTCAGATTTTTTATTTGATTTTAAATAATATAAAATAATTTGTAAAAATGCTTAAAATTGTTTTCTTTTTAAGACTTATTTAAAAGTTTGAGATTAAAATATTATAACACTAAGATCGATGTGGACTGTAGAACATTTCAAATTTGGTTGATTCTACGGGTTAGGATCATTACTCCCGTAGAGTGTAATGTTTTTGAAGACAAGATGGTATTAGCACCGGATGCCTTAATATCTGATAATTGATTTTCTGCTGAAAATCTGAGCAGATTTTTATCTACTTCTGAATGAACTACAAATTCAGTTATTCAGCACCTACCCAATAGCTAATATTTTTATTCTATTTGTTTTACAAATAATAGTTACATATTTTGTGTTTCTTATCTAGAGAGTTATGCCGAATCAAATTGTTATTTTAGAAAAATTAGTAAATTCAAAAGATTATACGAATTGTTGGATGATTTGGGAAGTGTAAATATCAAAATAGCTGATCTTGGTAACGCTTGTTGGGAGGTAATTATTAAGTCTTAAATTGTAATTATTAATAACTTGATGGTACTGGCATCATTAAATTCTTGTTATTATGTGTTTTTGTTAATATTTCATTAGTGTCTTTGAATATTAATATCGAGTGTATAATACCTAAACTGTCACATGAACACTCGATGCTGTAATAATACTAAACTTATGGATATTATACTCGTATTTGTGTATACACACGTGTTGCAAAATATGCATCATTTATGCCTGTTACATAAAACTGTTATAATTTTATTTTATTTTTTTTTGTAGGATAATCACTACACAGAAAACATTCAAACTCGCCAATACCGAAGTCTGGAGGTTCTCCTAGGTGCTGGATACGGCACACCTGCGGACATTTGGAGCACAGCTTGTCTGGTTTGTTTTTATCATTCATAGTTTACAATAATATAATAAGTGTATATATTCTTTTCTGTCTCCAACAAATTCAAAATAATTATTTAAAACCTTTTCCTATAAATAGGTATTTGAATACACATAATACATTAAAAAAAATTTATATATCTAATATGTATTGTATTTCTTAAATAAATACATATCTCAACGTTTTTATTGATTTTACAACGTTATGTGATTTTATTTTACTGGTATTTTCGCAAATGAATATAAACGATACTTTCAAATTCAGGACTTGCATTTGAAAAAAAAAAATTTCGTTTCATGTTATTTACAATCTAAACGTTATACAACTTTAGCATTTATCGTTATATCGTTAAAAATTATATCTAATGCGGGGAATGGCCTGGATACATAATATAAAAAATTCTTAGATTAATTGCTAAGATAAAAATAAAACATATATGGAATGAATATTTCTACAAAACCAATATTATAACTTTTAAGTAAATGGATTTTAAATTACTTCATTTTATGTTATTTTTCGTTTAATGATATTCTATATATTATTTCGTTTTGCATTATGTTTTGTTTAATGTTATATTATATATTTTATTTATTGTTATGTTTTGTTTTGTGATATTTAATTATTTTTATTTACCATTTTCCGTTTTAATTACGTTTACAAATTTCAATAATTTTTTGTCATATATAACCTTATAATAATAACGTTTGCAAGCCCTGTTTTCAATAGACAGTATTTTTAAAATTTCAATTTAAAAAAAATGTATATTACATTATTAATAGTACTGTAAACAAAATATAAGCAAGCTTCCATAATATACAAAGTGTAAACTCAGCTGCAACGAATCGTAAGTTTCAAACTCGATGATTCATCGTAGCTTTGAAAATATGTACAATCATGTGGACCTTGAGATCTTATTATTACTATTACAGTTATTATTATAATATGTATATAGTAGTTTCTAGATCGTAGATATAAACAATACATACTTAAATAAAATGCGTTCAAATTTTCAGGCATTCGAGCTGGCTACCGGTGATTTTTTATTCGACCCGCACTCTGGGGCCACTTATAACAAAGACGAAGACCATATAGCCCACATAATGGAGCTCTTAGGCCAAATACCGATGTACGTGATTCAAAGCGGCAAACACTCTAGCAGCTTTTTCAGGACCAACGGTAATGTTAATGGTTTAATACAACTCATACACTCATTATTTTTATAAAACCATAAGATTTTGATAAATCACGTTCACCGTGTGTGTACTTAAGAGGATGCCACAAAATTCGCTTTTTAAGGGGTTTTATGTAGGCAATTTTACGTAATATTTCAAAGTAACTTACAAATGGTCATACGTCAATACTGTTGATAGTTGTTGCGTGATTACAAAATCATATTATATATTATATTATATAGAAAAAAATATTTTGTATGGAAAAAAACGAGAAGGTTACAGACTTACAGTTTTAGATAAAAATCCAAATGTACAGAATTAAAAGAAGAATACTTTGACTGCGCATAATCGTTTATATTTTTTAATATCATGTTTAAAAAAAACCTATTTAAGTTAACTTATTTCTGAATGGAGCAATGAATGTATGATTTTACAATTGTGTGTCTTTTTCTGTCCGTCATCACCTTTTGGAGCAGTAAAAATCCTTTGATTTAATAGATAACACTATTTTCTAATAAAATTAGAAAATTAGATGGTAAAATTAATTTAACCTACTGTATTACAAATTAGCTGAACTTGATAAGCTTTAATAATAGTATTATATTTATTATGTTTTATTAGCTTTAAACACAAAGGTAATATAGCTCAGCAATTATTACTGATAATAATTCATCCACTTTCTATAAACAATTCCGATCTCACTTAGTCAACCACTCTAACCCCTCATTAGAGATCTCAAAACAAAAAGCATTCCTGGAAATTCACCTAGACGATTAGCTTGCCAATGGTGTAGAGACCTGATAAATACAAATTAATCCCTAAATAATATGAGGCAAAAATGTGAATACCACCACTGGGTGGCTTCATTTTATCAGCTAATTCATGCTAACCTATACCTCATACACTTATTTAAAAAAAAAATCATTTACATATTATACCTAGTGTATCATTTAAAAAAAAAATAAAAAATCTATCACAGCTTATTGATCTAATTACGTGAGTGCCACTATATCTTTTGTCCTTCTTAGGTCTTTTCAAGGCCGTATTTGAGAGTTTCCCGTCAAAATATCGAGATAAAATAAGAATGGTAAAAACGTCACAGCAATTTTGTCCAAGTTAATATTATAACATTTTATTTGTTGAAAATTCGAACCAATACAGTATCAACCTACCTTATCGCGCATTGATATTATCGAATTATTTGTTGAATAGTTGATCCCAAACATTCAGTAATGGTAACACTATTTGTTTAGTAATCATGTGGTTGCAATATATTATAAATCAAAAAAAAAAAAACTGCAAATTATTAATTTTTAATAATTTATGAATCAAAAAGAACGTGGAATTCAAAATAAAGTAATTTGAGGGTATGTGGAGTATGCATAAAAAAAAATGCTGTGGCAGGTTAAATTCATTGGGTAAAATAGTTATACACACTACCAAAATCATAATCACGTTTCCGACGTAGGATAATAAGAAGCAAAATTAAAAGAAACTGCAAAAACAATTATACGAAGCTATCAAATAAGTTCAATTAACTATTTACGTGGAATTGCTCATAATTTTCTGTACCACTACTGAATTTTTATTTATATTTATGTTATTGTATTTTTGACGACTAATTACGTGGGATTGCTCACAATGTTCAGTACCAACTTTAAATTTAAATTTATATTTACGTTATTGTATTACATAAATACTACTATTTAAGGCTAATATCTTTAACTCGAAATTTTTGTCATTATAGTTGCGATATTATTACCGCAAAATATTACCACGATGATTTTGCTGCAATAATTTAACATGGATCGGTATCTGAGGGAGGTTTCAAACGATCCGCACCCTCTCCCCACCAAAGTTTCTTTAATGTTTTACAATTGTTCAAAATAACTATTTAATTTTAATTCCAACAAATATTTTCAGTTATAAATGGATAAAAATCCAATTAAATTGATTATTAACTGTTTTATATCATAATATGAAAAAATAATATAGCGTTTAATAATAGATTGTTCTTGATAGATGACGACTACTATCGATGTCGGGCCAATCGGCGGTCGGCGATGAATGACGTTTAACAACATTATTAAATTTGTATAAATTAAAAATATAAAATATAATTATTTATATTATCATGAATAATAATATACCGTCGTTCACCAAGACTGACAAACAAGTTTAATCAGATGTCGAAACCTAAATATCCAATATTAACGAAATATACAGTATATATGTTTCGGACCTCCCTGCCGAAAAAAATATGTGGTTACGTCTTCGGATCTTACCAACTACTTTTAACAAATTTGAACTAATACATATGACAATTTACAAATGTAATATTCAACGGGGAATATTACGCTAAAATAAAAAAAGATCTACGTTGTTCATAGTACGATCTTACGATCTTTGTAAGATTCAACATCCAAAATGAACATATAAAAACTTTCAAATCCGTTTTCAACATTAAAATCACATCATCGTATCGATGGGTAGACAAATCGAAGGAATCAAAAAAGATCAATTTAACCAATACGTCATAAGCTCATAGCACATTCAACTTAAAATATATTGCCGATATAGAGCTCCTTACTAACGTATTTCTAAACCTTTTAAAAATACTCTTTAAACGCCCGCTAATCACTATAATAAATAATACCTAATAACCTAACCTTTATGTTTATGTACCTGCTAATTGCTATACACCGAGATATACTTAAGGGGGCAGAAGATGGACTTAGGCCCTGGACGGATTGGGAGATTAGGATATTGATGAAAAAATAATAATAATACAAATAATACAATTATTATTGTGGTTATCATTTTTATTAACAATACTAAGTGACGAGTTATCTAATTACACTGTACTTTAAATGTATTCATTAAAAATGAATATCGAGATTTGTATCCATATGTATAAATTGCGTTAATAAACTGTTCTACATAGAGGTATTATTCGTCATAAAAAGGATTAAGTCTTATTTAAAATCAAGGACTACTGACCAAAGGCTAAATTCTTTGGCTGTTTTAATAAAGTGTGTTCCATAAAGTTAGATTTGACAAAGAAATTAAATTACGATATAATTGATATATTTTCCAATGTAAAAGTTTTACGTAAACATTTTTAATTGTATTTCAATTTCCTTTATCAACGTTTAATTATTATTCGTTATAATAAATGCATTACATTTATGTATATCAGTGTATGTATTTTTTATGTATACTTAATATGTTTTTAGATTTTGAATAGAACGAAGAATGCATTCTTAGTTTCAATATAATATGTTTTTTTTTTTTACAAATATATTGCTTTACGATGAGGTGGGGGAGGGTGTTTTTTTTATTTGAGATAGATATTAAAATACCTTCAATACGTCTCTTACTAGTGACTATACCTCTATACATTATTATTCATTGCTATTATACCAGTGCATAATTCTCCATTACAGGCAATTTGAAGCATATCAGCAACTTGAAACCGTGGTATCTTTACGACGTGTTGACAGAGAAATACGAGTGGAACGCAAAGGAGGCTAAAGCATTCTCATCGTTTCTGACACCGATGTTGGACTTGGATCAGGATAATCGAGCTTCGGCGACTCAATGTCTCTTGAACCCGTGGATGTTGGCATAACGTATTCGTCTGTCGATAATTAATAATATTATGTTATCATATAAGTAGATAGTTTTAGTGAAATTTCCATTATTATGTTATACGAGTTTTTCTTTTTAAACCAATTACACAAACAATTGACTATACATTTTATATATACATATTTTATAGATATGTCTATAGTCAAATAGCACCAACTGTATAGTCCGTATGTATACCGCGTCTATATAACACCAATTAAGTTATATTTAAATGTAAAAATATATAATATACTCGTGTATGGTGTATGGCTATTAGATATGTATTTTTTTTACAATCAAAAAAGAGAGATGGACATTGTTATATAAAATGTATCTTTTGCCCCTAAGATACACGGGCTTAACTATAATAATATAATGGCCTCGCGCACCACATTTATAAACGACTCAAATTTCACTAGTATAAATATTGAGAATACTTAACTTTTATTAAATAATAGCTAAATAAAAAACTGTGAATAAAAATATTAATATTAGTATCAAAATTATTATATGTACAATTGAGGCGCATAGAACTAAATCAGCTTAACCCACAAAAGTGTTTTTATACAGGACGGGCAATTAAAGTTTGCATTATTTTTAAACTTTTTTCCTATAAAATTCACTCATAGGAAAATAATAAACTCACTCTATAATAAATAAATCCTTGTTTTTTAAATCATCTATAAAGCTTAACATTGGTTAAGTTTTAATATAAGTTAGGCCACTCAAATTTTGAAAAATATTTATTATATGCAATATCAGGTGGGTTAATCCAGCTCATTGAAAATGTGTTATTCACTTTAATTTAAATATTTTTATAAAATATTAACTTGATTGTACTGGTTTCAATTTGTAGTATACAATTAAATAATTGACTTAACAAATAAATATAATTGTATGATTATATCACATAATAAAATTAGTGTTCTGAGCTTAGTGCAAAAAACTAATACAATTTTAATGTCATTATTATCATAACAATATTACACATGACAACATTTGAATGTTCCTCTATACACATTTCCATAAATCTGTTTCTTTATACTCTCATCTCTATTCCTTTATAACATACATAAATATTATTAAAAAAAATATTATAACACTTTATTCTTCATCAAATTACTAAAATCAACAAAAAAACTCTAAAAAAACAAACTCTTTTAGTTACCTATTTACAATATTTTGTATAGGAAAAAAACTAAGATCTTTTAGATTAATAATTTATATCACATTATCTTATCATATTTTATACTTAATTAAATAAAAATAAAAACAAACTAATAACACTGGGTGAAAAAACTTAAAGAATATAAATGTTAATAAACTTTTATAAGCATTTAAAAATCATAAATCTTAATAATATAATAATATAAAATAATATAACATATTATTTTTAAAAACAAATTTTGATGATCGCAAGTTACTTATTCATTAATGTTCATCTTCGTTTGAATCTGGATAATCTTCATTATTATTTTTATTAACTTTAAGTAAGTATAAAATTGTTGTTTTATTAGTGGTATAAATGCAAGTAAATCTAAAAAGATTTTTTTTTTTTTTTGCTTCAATTATTGTATGACCATTGGGATAAATCCAACATTCTTGTATAATTTTCATTTCCTTTTACCAACGTAAACACTGTTAAATAGGAAATCTGGATTATTAGAATATTTATAATTAACTTTAAAATTTTGGTCATTTTTATAATTTGACCGTTGTATTTTAAACCATTCTACTTTCTGATTTGTTGTATCGATTTTTCCATTTGTAATTTGCATCTCCAAGGACTCAGTCAAAAAAATTCATTTTTTGTCATATTGACAATTTAAAATAATTTTTTTTCCTAACAGATGTTATCATTGACTTCCAATCATCTGGTAGATGAATTTCAGAATGAAATATTTTTTTGTTTCCCTACTAAGCCAAAAACGTGATCACATAGTAAAAAAGAATACTTACTAATTAAAAATGTATGATCAATTTCATCTATTATAAATGATGAACTTGCAACTATATAATTACATAGAACAGCCATTTTAATATTTCTATTCTGATCAGTGCAGCGGTAGAGAATACATTATAAGTTTTTGATATAGTTCTATGATAACACTATAATGATGTAGTTATTACTTTATCAGTAGCCTAAAATATTGGCGACAAATTAATCTGAAAACTAAAATGGCCTAACCCACTATCAATAGGTTAGGCCATTTTAGCATTGAAAATAATAATTTAAATATCTATGCCAAAACAAAATAAGTGCTGCATCTACAAGATAATTTTTTAAGAAAATTGGGCCATAATAGTTTTGAAAATATCATATTATTTTAAAACGTTTTATTTAATAAAACGAAAAATCATTTTTTGTGGGTTAAGTTGTTTTGGTTTTATGCACCACAATTTATTAAACTTGAACGAACTATTATTTCGATGAGTAAAATTTTTATTATGATATATGAGGTGATGGATTTAACAGTATAAGACGTAAATAGGCACTTAATAATAATGAGTGTGAAGTTGGACTAAGTGTGTTACGTTTATTAATTAACCAGTAGTTCTTTTTTTATTACTAATATTTATATATTGTATACCTTCGAATTCAACCTAAATTCGCTGCCCTTTTCACAAATTGTACCTACGTGTTGTTTTATAACATTTGTGTGTATTTAAGTGTAATTTTTACGTACCTTCTCGTATAATACTTACAACTTACTACATATCACCAGCTATCAAATGAATTTAACGTTTTATTATTTTATATGATACCTATGCTAATTTCAAGCCAGGCAATGTTATGTTGCACAATTATTGACAATAATTTCGCGTTATCGTAAAACAAAGACGGATACAAGTACCCTCACCCCCCCACCATTCATCAAAAAAATATGTTGTACAACCATAAGATATTTAATTTATATTAATTTATATAAAATTCAATTATTTAGAGCCAACCTGTTTTATTTCTCCTCTCCCCTCTTTAATGACATCTGTATCCACCCTTGTAAAATTATTTTGTGAAATACCTCAATTTAATTGAACCTGAAAGGAATCAGCCTCCTACCACTAAAAAAATTTCTGTCGACATATCCATAACAGATATTATGGTCCAATAATTATATTTTTTCAATTTATATGTATGTAAATTTAAAAATATATATTAATTTTAAAAAAGATGGATACTTGCTTGGATCATAGAATAATAAATACAATTTTATATAAAAAAAATTCCTAGTTTTGTTTATATTTTTTGTGTTTTTATTTTGTTGTATTTTGTATACTTTGGTAGAAATAGCTATAAAACTAATTGTCATTTGTTTACTTAAAATTGAATAAATAACGATATGAAATATCAAGTATTATGGTGTAGAAGATCAATTTTTTGTTTTTAATGAGGTAAAAAATATAAATTGTAAGAATTATTTAATACCTATTGTTATGAGAAAACGTATTATTGGTGGAGTACGGGTGAAATATAAATTCGTCATGAATCACTGTAACTTAAAAATATCCAGCCTCCCAAAAAAAAACAAAACTATAGTTTTGTTCGTATTCTACTCTTAAATAAAAAATTGTTCGTACAACAATGATTCAAACTATTAGTACAATATTAATTAGAAATAAATAAAATCGAATTATAAAAAAATCTGTACTATTATTGTTTTTAATTCGCAGTATGTTTAATGCATATAGAATATTATAAATCATACGATTACTGATTAAACAACAAATTATTTGTTAACAAATATTAATTAAACTATACATTATAGAGGGTGATTCACCAAGCATGTTCATACCCTCTTTTTTCTTTAACAATGCGTAGTTTTTGGATTAATCTGATTTTTGGAATTTTTTAATATACTTAAAGACCAAATTTTCAAATTCAAAAAAATATTATACTTAAAGAGTGTTCTGTGAAGATACAAACTTCAAATGAGAACCCTCATTTTCAACTGTAAATTGTTTAGCGAATAATTTTTCTGAGAATCTTAACATATTAGAATCAAAATTCGTACCTATGAGGAGTTTTCGAGTTGTTTAACTTTGTTTACTAAAGATAATAGATCCATGATAATGAGTTTATTTTAGAAGATATAAGGGATTTAGTGATTTGAAAATTTTAGTGATGAATATTACCTAACCTAAAAATATACATTTAATCTATCAACATTAATAATTTGTAAAAATGATCCATGTATAATAAATACTAGATCCAATATTACATTTATTTTATATTTTTGTAAAACCATTTTAAAGGTCTATTATCCTTAGGAATTGAAGAAACATTATAACTATATTACTGAAAACTACTCGTTAAAATTTTGAATTAGGTGCATCACCATTTTTAATTAATTATCCAATTAATAATTTAATGTAAAAAGGGGGTTTTTATTTGAAAAATGGAAGTTTGTATTTGTATTACCATATTGAAGATAAGTTTTGAGTATATTTAAAAATTCCAAAAATCAGAATTCGAATTAATTAATTATTAAAAGAAAAAATGGGGATGAGCGTGCTTAGTCAATCATCCTGTATAATGTATATTGTACTAACAGCCAAATTATACTTTTTGAAAAATTATAATTTCTTTTTTAATTTCTATTGATCTACAATAATTAACAAGAATAAAAATATTTATGTATTAAATCAATATTATAATACTAAATACATATACTATTCAAATACTGAATAACGGTATAAGTAAAATATACTTAGTGCAATTTACATAATTTTTAATTTACTTATTCCTGGTTTGAAATTGAAATAAACGATTATAAGAAGGTATAAATATTATTATTATGACAATATTATTAATTATTAATTATATTGATTATATAATTAATATGCATATAAATCAATATTTTATTACTTTAAATGTTAATTTAATTTAAAAACACAAACGTTTCATATTTCTTATACACTGGAATTTATATGTATAAATATTAAATATATAATAAATAATGATAAACAAAACCATTGCATCAACTCATGTAGGTATATAAAATTTAAATAATAATTATAAATGTATGGTGTATACGATTATACGAATATGTATATTATTTCTAGTGTATACATTTTGAAATGATGTTGAATCTATTTTATCATTTTTTGTTTATTTCACGATTATTTGAATGTAAGAACTTGATAAATTATAAGCTTAATCAAGTGCATCTAATTTTTTTAATTCTAAGGATTATAATACGGGATTTCTACAGACACGAAATTTAATGTGCCTATAATAATGAACCATTACGTACCTTCCAGTTTAAAAGTGTGAAACTTTTTAGTTTATTAAACGTTTTTTAGTCATGTATTTTTTTTTTAGAGTTGAAAAATATAATGAAATCAAAATTTGGTTGTTTAACTTAGATTTGATACTATGATAATTTATTAAAGTTTACCATTTTTACAATATTGGGATCATATTTAGCCAATTTCGTAGTACTTACTAATATTATTGATTATGATCGTTGTTTAATAACACAGTACAAACAACTACCGAACCTGGATGCAGAGTATATGAACATTTAATCGAAGGCCGTCATGCGTCGTAGCCACCGATTTTTGCACATATTGTTTTTTTGATATTTCTAGTTTTTACTTTTATGTTATGAGACTTTGAAAGTTTTATAGTCATGTCAGTGTTTCGATTATCATTTTTAAATTCATAAACATGATGGTACGTAATTAACGTAATTGTAATTTCAACAATTTTTTTTAAAACATTTATTGTACTTACCTAAACTTGTAAATAATAAACAATATATGAGCATACCTAAATTCTACAATGAAAAAACTGTAGAAAATAATATGATATAAATTTAAAAAAATTATGATAATTATTATGTTAAAATTATTTTATTTTAACTAAAATACAGCACAGAAATTAAACAATTATATACAACCTACTATAAAAAAAAAATAGTCACCGCAGTACAACGCTAATCGTAATCGCTGTAGACAATAATGAACGGAAATAGTCGGAATATCTGAAAATAATAAAATATTATGATTATGGTCATCCGGATTTTTAGCTTCAGAAAAAGGTTAAATATGGTGCAAATTAATTTTGTAAAAACAAATACTAATTAATTACCTATTTACAACTGTTATTAATTATTTACATTATTACATCATAAAAAATGGAGTTTTTTACTTCGTAAATCACACAAATATTCTCAAAAAAATAAGAAAAATATGCATTAATGTGTGAATTTTTTATTCTAACAAAAAGATACAATTGTGTTTTTGTAATTTTTTCTTGAAAAAATTACAAATTATTATGAAATGAAAAACTAATAATTATTATAAAATAAAACACGAATTTATTGCAAGGTAAAAGAAAACATGATTATTTTATTTCAGTTTTTAATTATTTGTAAAGATTTATAGTACACAAATTAAAATTACAATAATAAATGAAAATAAAAATATATTTACCTAAAATTACTTTTTTCTTATAATTTACAAAATATTTAAAAATATGCTAAATATTCAATTTAAATATATTTATATATATGACACTAAATATTTCCGAACCCATCGTAAAATATTCTCAAATATTAAGAATAAACTTTTTCCTGGAAACTGTGTTAAACACATTTAATCTTTTAAAACTGTATAATATGCCTAGACGCCCAGTAATGATATAATGTAAAAACCTAAATATCCTGATCCTAGGTATATTTTCAATTTACAATATAGTAGACATTTAAAGAAACTATGAATTGTAGAACGAAAATTAAAAGTAAATCCAGCTATGTCGGGTTTTTGTAGACTAGAGTATAGAACCACTGGGAACACACGGGCGTTATTTTACGGCGCGATATTTTTTTTTTTTTTAACAAAATTCTAAATTACGCTATCTGTTACAATTAATGAACAATAAGCTTAAGTGATAAAAAAAAAATAGAACAAAATAAACAGAAGAGACTGAGGGAAGAGACCACCCATCGGAGGTACTTCAGCATGAATATAAATTTAAGGTTTTAATCCTAAAAAAAATAATAATAATAATAATAGTAACGATACTATAGAGTACGTAATAGTTATAACTTTTTTTTTTTTTAGCAGGTCACGACACCATTGCCTTTTAAGTCTTTTGTGTGGATTTCCTGGAATGCTTGCAGATAAAAGTTGGGCGATAAGGGGATTAGAGTGATGTGTTAGCTTTTTATTGAATCGTTTATAGTGGAGCTTAGCTAGTTCAGTGACGGAGGGTAAGTTGAAATCAGAATGAAGGGTATTATTTGAAACATAGAAGGGAGCTTTAGAGATGACGCGAAGGACTTTGGATTGGAATCTTTGTATACGATTTGTATTTGATACTTTGGCTGAACCCCATAGCTATAAACCATAGGACCATATGGGCCTGAGTAGTAGTTTATACAGCAGTAATTTAGTAGGTAATTTAATATTTTTAGAAGTTAGGAACGGCCGAAAAAGGCGAAAACGATCGTTAAGTGTTCGAGTTTTATTTTTAATGTGGGCTGACCAGGTAAGTCGACGGTGAATGTTAACTCCAAGGTAGCGTACACATTGGGCAGTAGGAAGGGGTTGATTGTTAAGGAGGAGGGTCTGGCATACTCCTTGCCGGAGCGTAAATGTACAATGGATCGATTTAGATTCGTTCATTCTAACTCCCCATTCCTTGTACCAGGTTTGGAGAAGGTGTAGGTGATCTTGAACATAGCTAATGGCTAGGTGGGGGTCAGAACTAGAGGCTAGGAGCAATATTTTTACCGCATAAAAATAATTTACCGCGCATTTTAATTCTATACCAACACACGAGCATTTATTTGTGGCACGTTTATTTAGGTATCTACGATATTCACGATAACTTTATT
Source organism: Pentalonia nigronervosa (assembly GCA_014851325.1). Classification (NCBI taxonomy): domain Eukaryota; kingdom Metazoa; phylum Arthropoda; class Insecta; order Hemiptera; family Aphididae; genus Pentalonia; species Pentalonia nigronervosa. Next base: position 21,324 of record JACXSJ010000361.1, read on the forward strand.
TATTTCATTAAACACACGTTAACTATTTAGTATGTGTTGATGTTTCAACTAGACAACACCATGGTAGATGAAAATATTATTTTGGTTTTGGGTTACCAACTTTTTATCAAAAATAAAAAAAAAATTAATAGAAAGATGTGGGTACATCCTTTAAATAGTACACGTCCTTCCGAAGGTGCGTTTAATTTGATTTTTGAAAATATCAGAAGAGATCCATTGAAGTTTTTTAATTATTTCCGAATGAGCGTATCGACATTTGATGAGCTACTAACTGTATATCTAGGAACACGACTTTTAGGAATCGATACTAATATGAGAAAGAGTATTACTCCAGCTGAAAAGTTAGCAGTGACATTAAGGTAAGCATTAAAGTACATTTTAATAAAATCAGTATATTTCTTCGTTTATTTTTTGATTATTCTTAATCGTAGCTCATAAGTATTTTATCTTAACTACAGATAATAAAACCAAAAAATAATCTTTTTTAATTTGAAAAAAAAAATAAAATAACTTTTACTCACTACAAACAGTTTTTTTTTTTTTAAATTGTGAAATTAATAATTAAGGAAATGTAGTATTATTTAATGTATGTTCATTTATATTTGACTCATATTGAACTTGTGACGGCAATGTCGAGATTGAACTGCTATTCGACATCTGTGACATAGCAGGCGAAGTATGTGGTATACCATCATACAAACGGTAATAATTAGGAAATTGTTCATATTAAGGCTGTTGAAATTGATCTGTGGAATAAATTGTGCCACATTTAATTTTTTGAATGACGTTAATCATTTCTGCCCTAAATGCCAATATTTGGTCAACAGAAAATTGCCTAACAATTGGAAGCATTGAATCAAAGAAATTTTCATGTTCATCTTTTACTATAGGGTTGCATTCATCCTTTTTTTTAGTGACTTCTTCAAGATACTCCAAAAAAGTGTCTTCAATATTCCTGGATTTTTTCTTTTGTTTTTTTTTTAATTCTTCATTATTTTGTATTTCAATTGCTGGTAAATTAATTTTTGATGTAGATGGTTGAAGTTTGACGTTTTCATTGGAATTTTGGTTGGGTATAGAGCTTATTGTTTCTCTAGGTATTATTGTTTTTGTTAGAAACTGCATTTGATCGTGGTAAATATAATTTTTTTTTCTCTTTTTTGTCATCCCATCACCTGATTTTGGCTTATTTTCTTTTATTGTCCTAAAGTATGCGTCTTTGATGTGTTTCCATTTTTTTCAATATTTTCTCCTAAAAACATTATAATATTAATTAATAATTATGAACGAAATTATGAATATATTGATTTTATAATGATATGTATTTTTTTTAAATTTTTTGTTATGAATATACACGATAAGTAGTCGAAATAATGCTATGATTTTGAATTTTAAGGTTGGTTTCTGATAGAAAATTGAATGTACTAATAGAAAATTGAACGAATATTGAAATAAAATAATAATCGGTCGTGCGTTTTATTACTGCGTGTGTGTTCTCCACCTATCATTATAATGCATTTCGACTGGGATTTCTAATCGTGCGTTATTTTTAATGTGCGGTAAAGTCATGGTGCACTGCACGCGACTGTTTTCGAAATATCGCGCGGTATTTTTACGACGCGACACTCGAGTGTTGTGCTCTATTCATTTTAGTGTATTTTAACAAAACGCGCGGTAAAATAACGGCTGTGTGTTCCCAGCCTAAAGCTTATAAATTATAAAAAACATATTAAATTATTATTATTATTATTTAAATTATTTTTTCTATTATGACATTATTATTATTTTTACCAATTTCCTCAACCTTATATATATTCTATTCGTATACTCTACTCAGGATAAGAATGTCTAAATTCGTGCATGAATACTGAATTACTGATTACTGAGCTGCCGGCAGTTATTTTTTTCCTATGGTAATAACGATGATACTATATTATACCAATATAATATAGTATTTGCTAACCTTACCAAGATAACTTCCAACGGCTCAGTAATCAGTATTCATGAGAGAATTTGGACATTCTTATCCTGAAAAAAGTTAAGTTTAAGAGGATGCCAGTGCACCGTTTGTTTTCTCTCTTTGATCCATACTATAACAAAAATTATAATAATATTTTTGAGGGTATAATGCATTTAAATTTTATTATTATAAGACTTAAAAAATTAAAATTAAATGTTGTACATTTTAATGGATATTACATTTTGTAGAGACAATATTTAGACAAATCGATAGTTTAGTCCAATTAAAATGTGTTTCTGAGTTTCCGACAAATTCTAGCGTGGTGTTAATTTTGGATATTGTTGTGAATTTTATTTTGTCGGCGAGAAAATAGTGATGCATTTTCAATGTATAACACAATTATTACAAACACTAATGTACATTTAATTCTGCTTTCTCACACATTGGCACAGCCAAAATGAATATAAAGTATTATAATCACAGCTGTAGTATACAACCGGAGCTAAAATTCGTTTTCCACTCAAATTAAAAAAAAAACTGCAAAATAAAATATTAAAATAAATCTTTGAGCATTAAATGAAATGGTCTGTCAGTCTAGCTCTTAGATTTTCTCGGCGAGAAATGAGAGACTAAAAATTAAAATAATTACTCTATAATATGTAATGTACTAATGTACAAATAAATCATTTTAAACTGTATAGTGTATACTATATAAAATATCAAATTCAATAATAAAACACTGGTATCACGAATGTTCTCAATTTCCTCAGGGAGACAAAACTTTATAACCAAATTTAGAAGTATATACAAACAATATATAATTTTTTTCTTTTTATCTCTTCACCATTATAGTTGTAAGTTGTTTTTTTCTTTTTTACCTAATGCAACAATTTATTCTTCATATATTTAATTATATTAAAACTTGTAGCCAATGGCCCTAGTTGCCAAGACAGTTACTATTAATAAAAAAAAAAATTCAATAATCATGTTATAAAACACGGGTGTACACGAAATGAATACAACGTACGTGTATAAAATATATAATAATTTATACGAACGAAAATAGAAACACATCGGTCCAAGTGCTATTTCTTAGGTTTTTCCAAGATAAAGAAACACGCTCGTACTATGATGCGATATCATTGTGGTGAGCGGTTAATGTTGTGCATTGAACATAAGATAATATTATATTATTGTATTATTATTATCGACACCGCGGAAATAATATCCGCCATTCGCCACGCGGCTTTCCAAGCCGTGCGCATTTCCAAAACCGAAAAATGTGTACCTAAAATATATTTGTTATTATTTATTATGCATATGCACAAGGTATCAAAACTATTTCGAGCTAAATTTCACAGAATTGTTTTTAGAAAAATCTTAATTAACATGTTAAAATAAAATATTGTCAAGTAAATAAAACATTATGGGACTTTGATATTAGAAAATAATAAATTTTTTTTTAGAAAGTTATTGTAGGTGTAATGTATATGATGTATACCATGTGTGAATGATAAATTAAGTAGTTTTTATTTTTTTTTCACTCTCAAAATTCTTGAAAATTTAATACAAAAATCTTTATAACTTAATATTGAAATAAAAAAATATAAGTTAAACGTGAATCTACAGTAATTATTTATGGCTGTTTGAAATTAGAATTTTAACGACATTCGACAAAATCGCGAAAATTTGAAATCATGTTTAAAAACTTAGTTTATTAAAAGTGTTATTTACATGAATTATAAAAAAAAAAGTTATGTATAGTTCTACAATTAATATTTTTATGAATGCTCCGAATGAGGCCGTCCTGATAGAAAAAATTGTCCGTAAAAACATGTTTTCGTACTTTCAATAGTACTCATACCTTGTTGGTCATAGAAATATGGTTTTGGTATCAAAATAAACATGAAAAGCTTAACTAATATATCTTGCAACAGCTTTTTTGAAATTAATTTTTAAACCGATTTTATTAGGATTTAAAATTAGCAAAAAATTTTATTTTTTTTAAAAAATCATATAAAATCGGGAAATTTAGATATCAAAAATCTGTTGCAAGATATATTAGTTAAACTTCTCATGTTTATTTTGGCACCAAAACCATGTTTCTACGACCAACGAGACCTTAATATTATTGGAAGTACGAAAGCATGTTTTTAGTAAAAAAATTACGAATTTGCTGCAGTTATGTGCTGCTTTCAGAACTCAATACCATCATCCATCGAGCATATGCAGCGATACCATGACAAGAGTCAAAACCGGTTAACTATCGCTGCTACACACGGCTTATAAATAACCAAATTGTCAATCAATACGAAAATAATAATTTTGGCATTGAATATTATTTTATTTTTTCGATTTTATAAGTCGTCTTTCTATTCCCACTGCATTTACTAAATATGAAACCATATATCGTAGTCGTTATAAATCAGCCGGAAAACGCACGATTTAAACATTTTTTTTTTTTAAATCTTAAAAATTCTTTGACAAAACTAATGATTTAACTATTAAGATGAAATTCTGTACATTTTAACCAGTACAAGTAAAAAACAAAAAAAAAACATATATTCTATTTAAAAGTATCATATTTAGAGCATAAATGTTATAATTAAAATTTCATAAATTGGTATTTTATAATTATTATATATTAAACTACTAAACATAAATTCTTACAGTAATTTTACAACTTTACATCAAATAAAATTTAATTATTTTGTACAAAAACTATTGTTCATATAATTATACATTTATTTAGGTACTAATATATTTAATTGATATTGTGTAGCAAATGTATTATATACAGAGTATTAACGTATTGTTTAATAATTATTCATTAATTAACATACGATTAACATAATTATCATCAATATAAAATACATATTTGTCAATATATTCTTGTAAAATGAAAAAATCAAAATATTTGTTATTTTTGTGGAGATTCAAAAACTCATTGCATGTATGTATTTTCAACTTTACAAGCAAAAAAGTTGCCGAGTGTTACATATTACGTATAAATGGTTGTTTCCTCACATGGATTTATACAGTAACATTGTAGGAACATTAAGAAAGTTGACACAATTAGTTAAATAAATGTATAGTTTATCAATGATCCCAATAACTAAGATCAATCATGTTAAAATTGATCTAAAATAATTTAAAGTTTTATTTATCTGATATTGTAATACCGTACTTTTCACGTCATGGGTACATAATTAACGTAAATATTTAATTAAATGGTAGCTGATACATAATTTAATTTTTTAAATTAAAATTTGTAGCTTAAATTTCTTAAAGCGGATACAACTTTTTAGATTCTGAGCGGACCAATGAATGCGTTGATTTTACAATGATCTGTGTTTTTTGTTTTTTTTTTGTCTGTCATCACGTTTAAGAGCAATAAAAGTGCTCCAAAAATAATAAATTCCATTTTGCCTTAAATCTTTTAAACAACCATTCAAAAATATTTCACAAGTAAATGATTTAAATAAAATAGCCGATATATTTAGAAACATAAAGGTTATTCATAAGTTTAAAAAAACAGTTGAAGCTAAACGTATAAATTTCATAAAAAATTGGTTAATCTCCATTTCTGGATTTCAAGTGCTTTTTACTTCGCTAAATCAAGCAAATGATATTAGTTATGTCCTATATACTGACAGATTTAATCAAGATGGTTTGGAAAATTTATTTTGAACTTTCCGCCAACAACGAGGCAATAATTTTAATCCAACTCCCATTCAATTATGCTGGGCTTTTAAAAAAATATTTTGTTTAAACTATTTTCAAACTTCCCTTGGCACTAATCGCGTTGAGGATTTAGATCAAATACTTTGCTCAGAAATAGTAAGTGATGAATTTCTTGATCTACTTGAACCAGTAAAAAGTCTTTTTAAATTTAAACTCATCAGTATCAGTACAGTTGATTATAGAAACTTAGATTTACTAGAGAGGAACACATTTACATATATTATGTCTGTGGCCATATTATGAAGAAGTACTTGGAGAAACATATATGTCAGATTTGTTTTGATAATGCTCGTCATCAGAAATAGACCAGTACTTTCTCTTATCTTTCCTCAAAGCATATCGTGCAAGAAACAACTCTACATTTGAAAATTTGTTGATGCCTCAAGATGAATTTTACAATGTTATTTATGAGTTGGAAAATATTTTTATAAAATTATTTCTATCTATTTCTGTGGAATACGGTATTGGTTCAAAGTTAAGACTTAAGTTAATTTCAGTTGTTCCTTTTAGTTATCATAGTACATTTTTCAACAGATCTTTTTTATTAAATTTATACATTAGGTTCAGAATTTTTACAGCAGTTTAATTTTTAAATAAATCTTTAGTTTCAGAGAAAAATTAAAAAATAAAAAATCAACTATTTTAACTCATTTATAATGCTTCATTTGTTATTATTACTATTTATTTATTTATCTTTATAAGTGTTTGAGCATTAAACTCGTAATACCTTGACAATTATTTTTAGCAGTTTGTTGTTATTATTATTAATAATTGTATACATGTTTAATAACTTTCTTTTATTCTGTTTATTTATAACTAATTATATAACTAGTAGTCAAGTTAACCAGTAGGGATTTCTTTACTTTTTTCATTATTTTAAAAGTCTCAATAACTAGCTCATTAGCTTATATAGTAATATTTACGTTATTATCCATACTTATACTTTTTTAAATAATGCATTTTGTTTATATTACTATCTTCATTTGGGAGTAATGTTTTGTAACACTAATAAACTGAAATTGATAAAAAATGTAATTATGTTTAATTGTTTTTTTTATATTAATGTACCTACATCTAAAATATAAAATTGTTTATTATTGCATAAACTATAATCAAACAAAAATAAATAGCTCCTTTTTAATAGCTTCTTTCTACATAAAAGATGTTACCACTTTAATTTTTTTTTAATGTTATAAGTTTTAAATACTTAAATAATTATTTAAATGAACTATTTAGTTTGTGCTATTTTAAATATAATTTTTTTGGCCAATTTTAAAAAGTAAAATCCTTTTTATTAAATACAGATGATCTAATGTATAATGTAATTAATAAACATGTATTTATATTAACACAATATATTAATACAACATTTTCTGAATTTTCATTGTCATATTCTGAGGTATTAAACTTGTGAAGTACGGTTTTCGTTTTCGATTCATCAGAAATTGGAGTATAATTATTGTTTTCAGAATCATAGCAGTATACTTTAAGCATAGAATGGAATTTCTTCGAACAATATCTCACAGTTAATACCGGCGTTTAGACAACTCATTTTCAAAAATCAAAACACTGAAATCAAATAAAATATATTTTAGAATACTGCAAATTAAAAACAAAATAAAATATTATTGTTTTTATTTAAAATATGGTGTCTGTAAAAATTATTTGCATATAATATGCAATAATACGCATTCATTATAAGATAATAATATGATAGTATTATTATTATTATTAAATATTTAAATCTATAAACTTGGTCTAAATGACTCTCTCATGTGCACTCTGCATACCACTGAAAATGTCTGCGACCTCCAACATTTACTTTTTCACTGTCCGTCACTCTGCTCCGAACGCCTAAACCTACTCAAATTATTTAGCGATCTTAATATCTCTCCAAACCTTTTTTCCATCTTCAACTCTAACTCGGAAATCGTCATTAATCAAATTATCAAGCTTATTTTGGACGCTGGATTTGCCATCTAATTATCTGCTTTTTGTTTTGTTTATTATCTCTTCTTGTACTTCATGTAATTAGTTCAATAATTTTTTTCTCTCTCTATATAATTGCTGTTTTTAAATGTTATATGTATCTTATGTTATATGTTTCTTATTTAGATGTATATATAAGTTGTAAACCCTTAAGATAGTAATTGTTGAGCTAAAATGGTTTTCATACCAGCAGCTAATTAAAAATAAAAAAAAAAAAAAATATTTAAATGTAACATCAAATTATAAATAAAAAATATATTATACATTTAAACACATTAGTTATTTCTTGTTACGTAAGTCTAGGTGGAGGTATTATGTGTTAATTTTCCATACCCTTTGTAATACAATAATAATATAATATGCGAGGATATTGCACACAGAACAGTCACGTTATTTTCACGACAGTTATTGTACGGCAAGATAAAAATTGGATTTAACTTTTACGTGGTGACGATAACGAACCACTATCGATATTATTTAACTTGCACTCAATAAGACTATATAATGTTATCTATCATATTATGTTGTACACAATATTTTCTATATTTATAAAAATATAAGCAAAACAAGATAATAAGTTGTTAGTCGTTGGGAAAAAAAAAGGGAAAACAGCAAATAATAACATAAAATGAATTAATTTCGGTTTTATTCTGAAACAAATATGTACACAAGATAGACTATTAGAACTATTTATATCAAATATCAATTATTAATGAAAAATAATTTTTATTAACTTGAAAAAATAATAATTTTATAAGTTGGGCTTATTTTTCATACCGCTGTGACGGAAATGTGATTTTTGAGGTGGGACATCCGTGCTTGAAAAAGTCAAATATGAAATAAATTTTTCTAAAAAATATTATTAATTAAAAAACTGAAAAACTTTTGTTGTTTCGCATTCAAAAAATATCCGCCCACTAAATTATGTTTGATCCTCTTGCCCATAACATGGATACGGGTTGGTATTAAATATTTTATTATTATTATTATTATTAATATCAATAAAATTAAAAGTAATCTGCTACCTTTCTCAATACCGAAAAATAATAAGAATTAATAGGTCATTTTCTGAATTGTGATTTAAATTTCCATTGAACATAATTAGTGTTATAAATTATAACTTATAACTTAATGTTGAAATAATAAAATTAAATTCAATAGAATTATGTTACAGTCACATAAATATTACGTATACTTTATTTGTAGAATAGCCAGTACCAAGAACTGAGAGAGTATCTATCTATCTTAGTTCATGCTAGTACTAATGTACTATTATGGGTAGTAGGTATCGCGGACGAGTGATGACAGATGAACATTTCGAATAAATTTACTAAGTTTATTTAATAAAATAATATAAAACATATTGTCATATTATGATATAAATTGATTTTTTTTTTTGTATTCGAAATGTATTTTAAGTATTAGTAATATTATTTGAGGTGACTGGAGCAACCTATATTTTTCACGAGTTTAGGCCAATAAGCGGAAGAAAAATAAATTTTAGGGATTCGATTTTAAATTTAATTTTGAAAATTATATTATTTTGTTTGTATGCCTTTTTTTCTATGTTTGCTATGAAATAGTTTTAATTTTTTCATTCCATGACTATCTAAACTGTAAAACAAGTATAAGTTATTTTGAGTAAAAAGTAAACTTACTACTTACTATATAGGTACGTTATAGTATTATCAATGATTATAGAATAGAGTTTATTCTATAATCAATGGTATTATATATAGGTACTAATGTACTATTATATTAAATTAACTAAATTCAAACTGAAGATCTATTTCATTATTGAATAATAGACTAACGAATTAAATTTCTTTAAAAAAGTTAATATTAATCGATTGAAATAAGGTGAATTTTTCTTTTTCTTTTGGTGCTAATTAAATTAAATTTGTGCTGGAGAACCCGAGGAAAAAAATATTTTTCAATACACTGGCTGAAACAGTATTCTATAAGTATTTTTATACATTTTCTAGTACGCCTATTCTTTACTAAAAGTACTGGGCAATGGACATGATATCGATATTATTTGATCGCTTGATAAAAGTATTATTTTGATTTCAAAATAAAGTACGCGGTACGCACTACATGGTACATATTATTATCTTTCGGCTTCGGTGGGTTATCCCAGTGGACATTCGACCGAATAGTGAACGAGCGGGCAAATAAATAATCCGGTGTTATTATTTTAATCGCGGAATTCGAATTTGTTTACCGAGTACACTGGGAATAATATTATTTTTAATAATAGATGAGTGCCAGTCGCCGGATGTCCAAGCCTCCTCCCACCACCATCCAGCAAGGCTCATTCGGGATACACGCACACACACGCGCACACGCGCACACGCGCACACGCGCACAAACGCGCACACGCGCGCACACACACACACCACTGACGAAAACCTGATTTGAACGGGACGGCGTCGTCGTCGTCGTCGTCGTCGTCGTCGTCGCCAATCGTGAGTCCTCGCGTAATATTCGGTAATTCAGTATTGACATTTGGGATTCCTCATATTGTCGCGGGTCTTTCATTTTTCTCGCGTCTGCCGTTGCGCACTGTTCCTTTTTGCAGCTGCTGTCTCTTGTTTGTTGGAGTTGTTTCTTCTGGTTGTCATCCCGACGACAGTTGCTGACATATCGTCATCGACTTCTCGCTCAGAGGTATATATTAATTTATTATTAGTCTTGTAAGCTTAACATGTCTAACCGGGCTTCTACAGTTATATTAGGTCAGTTATTAGTCCCCTCAATTGTCAACGTCATGTTAGATCTCCGGGTCTCGTCAGGTAAAAGGAAATTAAAATTACGGATTTGCAGATTACATCATTGTATGCCTAGATTGCTCTTATATTTTTACAAGGAGACACCCGATGCGCTGATTTTTCGTTTGCGCGTAAAAATAGTCGCCACAAATGTTTTCAATACCATTGGAATTGTTGAAATTGTTTTAATGTATCGTATTATTTATATTTATTTCGTCGTCCAATTTTATTATTTGTCTATATCTGTATCGTGTATGTGATATGTATCTATAATATTATTATAATTATGTGCAACGTTAATAGCGTTGCTAAGTGTTGTACCGCGCACCACCGGCCGTAAAACGAAAGGTATCGTGAGTTGTTACTATAAACTTCATTAAACACTTTGTTTGAGGTCTATGGTCTTAATCATTTAACATAGATAATGACGGAACGGACAGGTCGGCTATCAGCAGAGCTATCACACGGTACGTAGCTGTACCTTTTTCTAGTATTTAGAGTGATAATTCGCTTCGGGATCGCGATTAACGATGCCTAAGGGCATTTTGTATAGGCATTTTCTATTCATTCCTTGTCGTATCACAGAGTAGATTAAATTTATGAATTTACAATAGGTGTAGTGTAGTTTAAATAGTGGCTTTGTTCGTTTTCTTCTAGTGTTCTGGTGGTGGGTGGTTCGCGCCAAATAACGTTATCAGCTTTGCGTGTTGTATAATTTGTAAACGCAAGCCGATGGTAATAACTTAATTTTATTATTATGCGTAGAAAATCGAATGCGCTTGTCGTGAGAATACACACAAGACTTGTTCACTTTGTAATGTATTATTAATAATAGTCTTATT
>JACXSJ010000361.1:32729-68025 GCA_014851325.1 Pentalonia nigronervosa
TTATGATATCTCACTTTTATCTTAGTTTAATTTATATATACGGAATTAAATGTACTTAGAATATTATTATATTATTTTTAATAACATTATTGAAAGGTATACTGAGTATCAATGGTTGAAATATAAAATATAAATGTTTTATTAAGCATGTAAAAAAAGTGCGGTCATTTTGACCATAGCGCGATTAACGCCGGGTTAACACCTACATAGTTATTATACTTATTCAGTTTGTACTTAGATTTTTGCTCTTTTTGACCATTCTTAATAGCTAGTAAACCACTCATTGTTAAAATGGCAATTTTTTATTTTGTATGTAGTAATGCATATATTATATTGAATTCACTTGGTTAAATTATTTATTCCACAAAGTAACACATTTTTACTCAATAAATGTTACAAATACAATGGTGCATATTTTTATTTTTTTTTCTATTGATTATAATAGGCAGCATAATAAATAACAAATGCCTATTTGTCAATATATTTTTATGGTTTTATTAAAATAATATCTGAATAATAATGTCTGCAATTTAATTTGGACAGGACATGTTAATGGTTTTATCTGTTAACAATTTTTCTTAAAATTCAGTTTAAGGTAATAAAAATTGTAAAAACAAAATTAAATTAGTTATATTTTTTATTACTTGATTGCCAACTATCCTAAGAATTTTTCTCTATTACCTTAATTAGATAGAAGTATGATGAATAATTAAATGAGAGGTGTTGTTAGTCTTTTTGAATAATTTTATTAAAAACTTATTCAATTATTGCTAAAAAAAATTCATTAATTAAATTATTTTGAATATTATATACGAAATTATAGTTACTCTAAAGATCATTACCCAAAACCCAACAGCTAAAAAATAATTATATAATTTTTTAGGCAAACATTATTGATAGAAGTATTTTAAAATAAATTACCTATTTTATGGAGCAACATTTAATTTTAAATATACACACTTACATATCTTTGTATTATTTAGAATACATATTAAACCTATTTTAAATAAACCTAGTTTTTACCTATACAAATAAATAATAATTATCACTCGTCTGAATTTGACTGGGTTTTTTGTGCAGCCTGAACAACCAACCAAGGGCTTAGTAAATTAAAATATTTTATAGGGCAGTTCATTTTTTGTATGAGCAACCACCCCTAGACTCTTGTATAGTGTTTAATTTTGAATGCAGTAATTAAAGTTGATTACTATATAGTTACACCTAGTAGTTAATATTGAGTTCATGTAGCAATAACCTAATTCACTCACCCACTCTTATACAACTTTAGCTTTTAAAAACCATGGTCAACATGCCACTGCAACCAATTATATTTTTATTAAAAATCATAAGATAATATTGATTTAAAACTGTTCAACTGTCATTGTAGTATATATGTACAGTATGGTAAATTACCAATATGGCAATATGTTAAGTAATATACAGTTTAATAACAACTAAAATAAAAAATAACTTAGGTTATTAATATCAACAATGTTTCTCTCAGTTTAAAGTACCTACATAGTTTCGGGAAAATGATTGTTCACATATTAAGGTGTTATATTATTTGATTTCTTTTTAATTGAATATAGGAGTATATACTAATGTTACCTATTTGTTAACAATTCATACTTACCTAGTCAACTGCACTTGGAAATTTCTTACTGGTCTTACAATAATAGCCTATTGAATTTCTTATCTTCAAATAAAACAAATTGACTTACATTTATAAAGTATTATTTATCTCTATTGAAAGTCTTTGATCCTGTTTTATATTTAGGGGATAAATTAATCATAAAATATTGAATTTTGGTAAAGATAAAATTATTTTAATTGTTGTGAAAAATGTATAAAATTAATTTTAAGATATAACTAATATAAATGGATAAGTCCTTCAATATTTATGTATTATAAAGATAATGTTAAGTTATTGTTAAACACTATATTTTTATTATAGATTAAACACTTGTACAATGGCTGATTCTGTAGTAGATGAGAAATCAAATTGTACTGAAAGTGGTCAATTGCCATGTTCAACAAACTCATTAACCTCTGTTGATCATGTACTGACCGATACATCTAACTTGGATGATAAATCTGAATCATTGTGTAAAGATGAATCTCCTGTACAACAAATAGAACCTATGGAAGGCGTGGAACATGAATCTCCTACTCCTAGTAATGAAAATAAAAATGATTTTGAGGTTGGTGATATTGTTTGGGCTAAAATTGGAAGATATCCATTTTGGCCTAGCATTGTCTGTGTTGACCCAGAAACCAATGTGCACATTAAAGGAACACTTAGTAAGTAATTTATCTTGTATTCAATAACATTTTAGTAATTTAAATTAAACATATTCAATTATTCTATAATTAGGTCTATATACCTATTCTAATTCTACTTAAAAACTAGAAAATCTTCTCTTTCACTTATTGGGTTTAATGTGTTTTACGGTTTTGTTCTTTATATTCAGTAAATATAAAGCTTTGTGTTATTGATAAATAGTTAAAATTCTTGGTTCGTATAAAACCAAATATAAATAATCAAAAATTATAATTTGTCGATAACATTAAAAAAAGATTTAAAACATACTTTTATATTTTGTGTGAAGTACCTGTTATTTATAAATAGGTCTTCTGTTGTATATAATAGGTATATCATTTTTGCTATCTACTAAAATACTTCTTCCGTCCTGTTGCTTTTGATTTATAGTAATATACTTTTTTATTCTTTTAGAAAATAAAAGACAATTTTCATTACACGTACGGTTTTGTAATGATCATGGCAGAAGAAGTTGGGCTAAAACTGTAGAAGTCTATTCTGGAAAAGAAGAGTTGCTTACAAAATATCCCAATTGTTTGGTAAGTTTAGTGTTAAATTCTAATACAATATTTAGGTACCTCATAAAATTCAATCAAAGTTAATAAAATATTTGGCTAATATATTTATACCATATTCTGTCCAGCAAGAGAACACGCCACAGACCAACGAAAATAGGTTCTTCTGCACATTTTCATACTGCACCCTGTCGTAGGTGAATCTGTTTTGATGACTTGGTGATATGGGTGGATGTGCAGAATCTGCGTATTTTCTTGCGGGAACAGTATATACACTTTTTTCAATGAGTGTTGTTAGTAATTAGTAGTTAATAATATTTGTTTTTCATATTAAAGAACCATACAACACAAAATTAAGGTTATATTAAAAAATAATTGGAAAGCATTAAAGCCTATTTGATCGAATTTCCTTAAATTAATTTGTTTTTGAATAACTATGTTTTTAACAATGTGTGTAATGTCATAAGATTCTACTCTGTGACAACAGACTTTAGGCAGTATACCATATTATTTTATTATGGTTACTTGGAAAGTAGGGACATGGACATCAACAAATGTCAAAGATTCTCCATAAATAACATAAAAAATTAAAAATATTTTGACAATTATACCATGTTTAGCAAATGCTAATATAATTATTCAATTTAAATGTCAGCAATCTACGGTTATTCGTTTTTGAATTACAACAAAGTAAGAAAATTGATTTTTCCGAAACAGATTTTGTGTAAGAACTCTTTTCTTAAAGCCCTCTGTGCGGACTTTATTAAGGAGCAAATTATTGGCAACTTTATTTACATATTGTTTTGGCATCGCACAATCTTGTGAATGTGGAGTGTAAATGGTTGTTAGTGTGAGAGAACCCTCTACTACCTGTATATGAAAGGCACTTCCAGATACACGTCATAGAACTAATAAATAACAAATTATTAGTTGCCCATATAAATGATTTCATAGGAATATGGATAACTCATTATCAATTTAATATTTTCAGATAATTTTTTTTTTTTTTTTAATTGATAAATAACAATATTCTACAGCCTGCATTAAACTCAGAAATTTTTTAATTTATTTGAAATAATGTTATAAAATAAATTGTAAAAAAAGCTTAAAATTGTATTTCTTTTTAAAGACTTATTTAAATGTTTGAGATTTAAATATTATAAAACTACGATCAATGTGGGCTGTAGAACATTTTCCTCTATTATTTAAAAAGAAAAATCAAAAATTTAGTTGATTTTATGGTTTAGGATCATTATTCCCATAGAGTGTTTTTGAAAACAAATTGACATTGGCATACACCAGGAGCCATAACAGTTAAGTGTATGTCCAATAGAACGTAATTGCAATAGAATATTAATATAAATAAAAAAATTTTGTGATAATTAAATAATAATTACATCCGTTTGATAAATGGCTGATAATGCTTCAATCTTTCGTGGGTAACAACATAGATGGCCTTTGTGTAATAGACATGGCATTATGCAGGAATAAATGTTTTTATTCAGAAACTTGTTAGAAGTAGGCAATTTTTTTTTGTTATTTTAATTTATTTGGGTTACATGATATAGTCATTTATTAATCAATTAAATAAAAAGTTATTTTTGTGTTTTACGGTCCTTCAATTTACATTAACATGAAATAGTTTTAAAATAAGTATAATATATTTGATAAAATATACAATAAAGCGCATATCCAGAGGTGGTTGGCTATAAGAGATTTAGTCCCTCCCCCTATGGATATTTTATATATTGTAAATTTATTTATATAATAAATAGTTTGTGTTTTATAATCCATAAATTTTAAAATATAAATAAAATTGTTATTGTTATCAAATCTAATTTATAATCAATTGTGTAGTAATAGAAAAATGTAAACTAGGCCTATGATAATGAAATTTTTTTGATGTAAACATGGCCTGGAAATTACATATAATAAAAAAGATTTTAAACTCAGCCCCAAAATTTTCACTGTTAACATATATTGACAAATATATATTATGTCATGACCAAAAATCACGTTTAAAAGTATAAAAATAAAGAAATTTTAGTTAAATGAATATTTGCGTCAAAAAATAAATTTGACTTACATTTTTACATTTATATAAATTAATTCTTTTATAACAAATTTTCATACTAAAATAAAATAATTTTAGGGACATAATGAAAATTATCTCCTTGTGGGTGTCCTCTTGGTAATGCTAAATGGTTCTCAAAAATATAGAATAATTACTAATTAGATAGAGAACTGGGCATATTTTACCCAAACTGAATTTACATGTCAATCATTAGCTGCATCCGAATTGTGTGCCAAAAAAATGAACACTGTAGGTCAACAACCGGAATTGCATGCATAGTTTTTTGTGATAGAATGGAGTTACACGTGCGAGTATTTTTCGGGATTGGCCCGAATTGCATGTGTAAAATTAAGCAAACGACCCGACTGGTTTTCATAGACCTGCACGGTTGCACGTATACTGTAAAAGTACTATTATAAATATAACTAGTAAATTCAATATACTGTATCTTGGGTTTTTCCAGTAAATAGCAATTAATTCGAGTATATGACTAATATAAGAACATTGAATTATTTGAAATTTTTGATAGTCAAGTTAGCACCCAGAAATGAGAAACGATAAAAATGGAAGTTATTGTAATTTACAGTGAAAAAAATTATACATAATTAATAGTTATTTCAACAAGTTTTAAATAATAATATTCAGAGATAGGCATGCACAAAACGAATGTGTAAATCGTATTTTAAATTAATAAATTAAATGAAAATAGTGAAATTTTTTTTAGCGTTTTAAATCACAGCCATGAAAAAGATAATGTAAATATTTTAATACTACAAAAAGTAAGCAATAAATTAAAACATAAAGCTTTGGATGATCCGTGTAAAATTATACACCAAGAATTACGCAAAGGGGAGACATTGATAGCTAGACTATTACAGACACCATGCACATAAGAAAAAATATTCACTATGCATGATCAAATATGATTCCAAAGTTGCCTATAAATTAAGATGAACTTCATTTGCTCTAACAAGTTAAGGTGAGATTAAAATCGAGAATAAATAAATCTAAAAATATAAATAATTCAAAAAAAAAATATATATATATATATTGTAGCGTTTTCTACACAAACTAACCTGAAATATTTAACTGAATGTGATGTTTTATATGTTGATGGTACTTATAAAAGTTGTCCCAAACCATTTTATCAATTATTCATTATTCATGGAGCTAAAAATGCAAATTATACACCGTTAGTATTTTTTTATTAACAGGCAAAACTACAGAAATATATAAAAATGCATTTTCCGATTTATTAGGTAAAACGAGTGAATTAAATTTGATTTTTGCACCATGTATAATTTACTCTGATCTCTGCAATTTCGGAAATTTTTCTGGAAGTAATAAATAAAGGCTGTCGTTTTCATTTAGGTCAATGTGGAGAAAAATTCAATCAATTGGGCTAAATAAAAATTTTTAAAAAAAAATCAGAAATTAGAAAATTTTTAAAATTGCACTTCGGATAATCCTTTTTAAAACCTGAGGAAGTTAAAAATTTTTGTAACTTTTGAAAAAAAATATATTTTACAAAGCTATAAATTTCCGCCGTCAATGTAGGTCGAGTTTTTGATCAGTTTAATGCATACTATTAATGCTTTTAAATCATTTCATTCAAAGCTTATTAATATGTTTTATTCTTTTTAAACATTTTCCAGTTTTTAGAAGTTTTGAAAAAAATACAAACTGACATTTGTCAAAATGTGTAGCTTAAATCTGACACAAAAACCATGTAAAGCTGTAGAAAAGGAAGATTATATAGTGATAATAATGCGGTCAATATAAAGATAAAATTATAACACGTTTGAAGTTTATAGAAAAATTAGCTTACAAAAATTCGCCAGTTTAATTTATTATATATATAATAATTTTCTTAAAAATTTTTTGAACTGACTTTTGACTGATATAATACCTATGTATATGATATTATTTTCAAATTCGTTTTAACCGTGATTTTTTGACTGATTTTTCGAATTATATATATTATAGCACACAATGTTTTTTGTATTTATATATTTTTATTGAATTCATTTTTTTTTAATTCTGCGCACACGACTCGGCTGTCATAAAAAAATCATGCACGCAATTCGACTCTGTTGCGAAAAATACACGTATGCAATTCGACCTAATGATTTTCGCACACAACTCTGAAACACCACAATCATTTTTTGTGAGAAAAATCCAGGCTAAGTTTACTTTAGACCTTTTTAACTTTTTTTTCCCTAAAGTTTACAATGTCTGAGTAACATGGTTTTTAAAAAAAAATTACTCCTTCCCTATTTCAGATTTCTAGATCAGCGCGTTTGTTTAATTAAATATATTTAGAGTTATTTTGTCGTATGTGTTCTACCGGCAACATAATAACTGCAGTATGCGCTCTCCCATATTTTGATTTTAGATAATATTATATTCTCGTAATAGTTGACGATGTAAAAATGGTTTAATAACAAACAAAAATCCTTATAAGTAATATATTATTAAAAATAATTATATATTATTATCAACGCATCATTCGTCATCGTTGTCTCGTTCTTCGTTTCATTATATAAAAATAATTTAAAAAAATAAAATAAAATAAATAAACACTAAAATACTTGTGCCATGATGTATCTCAGAAATGTGTTAAATATGTCACTTATTCAAACCTCTTCACCACTTTCAATAAGATACCTGTAATAGTTATTATATTTATATATATAATTTATTGTATTATACCTTGGAAGCAAGTCTGGAGTTGTACTACTCATATTTTACACATTTTTTAGCTTCAACAGGCGCCATAAACTTTTGATCCTTTGGGTATATGCTTTTGATATTGAATCTACAAGTTTTTCGTTATGATTTATGACTTTGTGATTGTACCCGTGTTCCGAAAGTTTATTATACCCTGACCAGCCATCGAAATCTATTATAGACCTAGCAATGATCTCTCTTTGTATATTATTGTGCAACGCCATTTTGTCTCTTTTTTGGATTACAAAATACCTTCCTTCAATATTGTCGCTCAAGCCAAATACCCATGGTCCATCAAGCTGTCTTCCATAATGTCTTGGTCAGTTTTCTAGAGTATTAACATTTTCCGAGTCATCGTTGACAATTAAGATTTTTGACTAGTAAATCTGCAAGTCTTCCTTTATTATTTTTCCTCGATTTTTGTAACAAACATTTGTCTACTTGGATAACTATTCTGGGTCCTCCAAATTTATTATAATTTTCAAATATTCTGATGAGTACATCACAACACAAGTTCATCCAGTCACACACTATATGACCTGATCAACCAGTTGGTCATAATCGTGGACTGCATTATATCTTGACATTAATAATAAAGTAATTCTAGTTGTGCATCAATGCTTAATCCACTATTATTACGGCTAATTTTGTTAATGTATGACCAAAAACTATTGTTCTTTTAAATATATAGATAATTAATATTATACATATGAAATATTAAATATACATTACCTTATACATTGAGTAATTTGACACTCTTTCCTTTCTTTTGCGCGATCTTTTTTTTTATGTATACTTCATTTCACTACTACATTTATCGCACAATATATTTTCTACATTTACTAAAAGATTTTTAGTAATCAAAAAATGAGTAATGTTTTGTATTGTATTGTAAAATTCTTTTGCAAACATTTTGAAACATGATGTGAAAATATAAAACCTAGTGTGAACCCAAGAATTGTCAACCAGTGACTAAATGCATGAACAAAAATTATGTCATGCACTAAAATAGTGCTAATCTTTATTATCATTAAGTCACGATAATAAAGATATAAATTGGGTAGTAGAGCGCATAACATAAACATCCTGTAATTGCAGATAAAGCGCATATAACAAAATAACCATATTTAGTTTAAATATGTAACAGCCCTATACAAAATTTAATGTTTAGAATGAATGTAGCAAAAGGATCTAAAAATTAAACAACTTGTCTCAATCAATACTTTTTTATTTTTTTTAATACAGAAAATAAAAAATGTAAAGTTTGATTTAATTTAGCCAATTATACTCTATTCAGAATAGAAACAGTTTAGACGGTGGATGAAAGTATGTCGTTGTTCGTACATCCATCTCCACTACAGTTAATTAACTTAACCACCTAATTATCCAATTGACCACCAGATGGTCTCATAGCATCAAGAACTCTGTTGTAATGCGCAATGGAGATTTGTTTTTATTCTAAATAGAGTATAGTAAATATAATTTTAAGAACAATTTCAATGGTAATAACGTTTATTTAAGTGAAGTAGTTCATTCTTTTGAAGTAAATTGATTTGAAATAATAAATTTTTTAAAAATATTTTTGGAAAATTTTTTCATGCATTTAACTAATAATTCCTCTGGTCTTTTTATTTATTATAGCATTTACTTAAAAATAAATTATTTACAGTGATATTTTACTTTTTACACGTACCATATTATATTATGTGAAAAGTTTTGAAAATGGATTTAATAATCCATAATAATGAAATTAAACTTTTGTAGACTAAAATTATAAGTACAATTCTCTGATCCATTAGAACTATTAACAGTGATTTTATTTTTGACAAATTGTTCAGTTTTTTTTTTTAGTATTGTTCCAATCTCAACAATTAGAAATATATGTTAAAATGCAATATTTTTGTCATCATTTCAGTGTTTATTTTATTTACTTGATCAGTCCCATAAATAAATTATAATTCAAGATATATAATTAATTATATGAGATATTTTTAGTGAAGTGTTTTAAATGTCTGTGATTAAGTCTCACAGTACTAATATTAGGACAGGTTTAATGATAAGTTATAAATTTTATATTTATCATATTATATAGTTTAAAGAAATAAAGATGTAGTTTCCTTGCAGTGTTAATTAAATAGTTGTTGAACAGCATGGAAACAATGACCAGTAGTTAAAGGACACATCCAGATGATGTAAGGAAACCGTATTTTAACACAGCCTGAAATAAATATGTTACAAATTAATCTTACAAAGTAGCTTAGATTAAAAACAGTATCAAATTATCTATTATATTTATTTTATAATAATTAATGTTTAAAGGCGTTAATAAAGAATAGTAAGAAGCAATTGACAATTTGGGATTTGGCAGTGAAAGAAGCTGATAATTGGTTGAAAATTAATAGGTAATATTATATTTAAAATTAAATTATTATAATTAAAAATAACATTTTTAACTCTACGTGTACAGGTAGGATATGCACAACCCCGCCAAAAATTACCCATCTGATACTAGGACAAATAATATATCCTATAAAATATATATTTTTCAGTTTGTTTAAATTTTATAAAATTATTATGTTTTTCATTGTATATGACTTCTACAATCCTAGAAAGCCAACATTATTAAATATCAGTCAATTTTTTTTTTTGAAACTTAATGTTTTGTTTTCCTTAATTATTGGTTGTTTATTTTTTCATTCTATTGTAAGTAAAATTGTTGGCACAACTAAGTGGTTGTAAAAGGGTTTATAGTAGCACCATTTGTTTTTTAGGTAACTGTATACCATCAATTTTTTTATTCATAAATTATGGAATATTAATTTGAACATTTAACTATTTTGGTCATAAGTCATAGTTAATGATAAATTATTCCAAATTCCTATAAATATAATTCACAGCACTCTATTCCAAATAAGAATAAACAGTTTTCGTGTACAAAGACTGAGCTACTGATCACTGTTTGACCTCCCAGGCGATCGTTTTGCGATTGGCCAACAGTATGGCAGCTGTCATTGATCGTTGACTTTAGTGCTACAGCCATGCATTCAGAGAGAATCATACAAATATTGCCAATTTGCGGGGTTAATAATACGACACTTATTATACAGTTCATTGTGTGTATGTGTATACAGCTGCAGGTTGGTGGCCAATACCATTGCTCACAATGGACCCTATTTTGTGGTGAAGATCAGCTAACAAGACTAGTTTTGGTCAGCCAAGTGGTTTATTTTTTTTTAGAATAGAGTATGTATATATAAATGTATGCTGCAGCGGACTGCAATATTACTGCTGATAAACTCTCATGAGTTTTAGATAAACATTAAATCAGCCAAATCTAAATTTAAAAATAATAAAAAGAGTAATGTAATTTTAGTAATTTTAGTAGTAGGGAGGGTGGGTTGTGCATAGGTAGGGAGTGGTCTGCTCTATGAGCTATTAACAATGATAATGTGTAAATTTATTTACTAATTTTTATTGTAATGGTAACTACTATCCTTCATTAAATTTCTATAACTCAAAATTTATAAGACAGGCTAATACTTAAATACCCTGTCACAAATGTTTTGAAAGATTAAAATCTAAATGTAAACTGAAATTGACAAACTAAAACAAAGTAAAAATTCATGCCAAATTGATCATAAAAGTAAAAAGTGGTGGCTTACAGTTTTTTTTCATTACTTTGTTATTTTAGTTGTAAATTTGCATAAATATACATGCTAACTACTAAAAATGAAATGACCATAAAAAACTTGACTGATGATTTTGAGGCAGTTACTAATTACAACAATTAATAATAATTATAATACAATATTATTGTTATTATATAAACATTTTTTGTTTTTATTTTGTCTATGAGCAGTTTTTTATAATTATGTTTTGATTTTTATCCAACCATCTGCATTATTTTATTTTTATATTTTATAATTCTAATTTTAAGTTAAAATATGGATGAAATTATTGAATGAAATAGTTACCATTACTAAAAATATATGGTATGATAGGATTTACGTTTTTCCACTTATGGTAATTTCAAATTTCTTTTTGTTTTTTATTTTGAATACAAATGTAAAATATATAAAACAGTATCAAAAAAAAATTTAAATGTTTTTGTAAATAGGGGTATATAGTTTTTTTAAAACCACTTCATGACTGAGGTTTGACCATCTCAATAATTGAAAATTAAAATTTCAGAGATGACAGGATGAATAGATTTTCCAAAACTAATGGTTTGGGTCGTTCCAAAATAAGTGGTTTGGGTCCCAATACTACAAATGCTCCCACTCCATCTCAATCTAGTGCCGTTACAGTTGTAAGTTATATAATTACTTATTAATGATATTTGTTGTTTTTACATTAATAAGGTATTCTATTTTAGGAAGAATTTTTAGCAAGGAAGAAAGCTCTTGAAGCACAATGTCAGCCAAGTACTAGCGGTACTCAAGGAATACAATGTAAAACTAATGCTAGAGGTTCCTCTGTACGTCAATGTCATACCAAATTAAAAGATATAGCAAATAAAACTCCCATAGTAGTAAGACTTCCAGAACTTCCTACTGAACCACCAAAACCAAAAGCTGTTAAAAGAAAATATGTCGATGTTCAAAAGAAAAAGTTAAGAGAAGCTTTGAAGAAAAAAAAGGCTAAGAGAGCTTTGCAAGTTAAAAAATATGGCTTCTCTTATTCATCATCTGAATATGAAAGTACTGATGATGAAGCAGAACCATTAGTACCTTTTAATCCAAATCGGAAGGTGTTGGAACAAATTAAATTAAGAGTAACGTAAGTTTAAATAATTTTTATTTAATTTAGATTTCAATCATTAAATTTATAAATCATAAATATCTCTAAAAATTTTATAAAATGTTATAATTGTTAACATAAATTGCTTAATGATCTGCTAATGACTTCCTTAGTCTGTAGTTCTTTGTATGCAACATTGTCATAACACTGTTGGTATTTTTTTTATGGTTAGGCAACTGTTTAGGGAAAATTCTGCCATATCTATGATCCACTAAGTATTTATGTTGGTTTAATTTTTTCAGAAAACGTTGCATTTATGATAATATTGTTACTAGTATTGTTATTATTTATTAACTTTTCAGTCAATACCTTCCCATAGAATGTGTGGGTAATAGCTTAAAATTAATCTAAATATTTTTCAAATGACATTATCGTATAATTGTTTATTATATGATAGTGTTTTCGAATTGCAAAAAAATTATGAACATCATTATTCTTTGTTTAAATATATAATTTTGACCATTTTTATATTTCCAATATCTACATAAAAAAAAATGTGCATGTATATTTTTTATAATTTTTGGTATTAATACTATTTATGAGGAGGGATCAAATCTTTTATTAAATTGTCTAGTCTTAACTGTAAAAATTGATCATATTATCTACATCTATTTTAATTATAAAATAATTTGTAAGTTTTCTTGATTTTAATGAAATTACTTGTAAAAGAAATTCTTGCATATGTATCATTAAAATCTTTAAATGGCTATAATAAAAACGTATAAGGAACTTTTAATATATTTTCAAGCTTTTTGAAAACAAAAAAATTATTAATTATCAATAGGGCTTGGAACTTAATGCACTTATAAACTACAAATATGCACTAAGTTTTTTTTAACGTGACATTTTCATGATTACAAATAATTTATTAAACTACCTATATTTTTATACTTGTTAATAATCTTAGGTTATTTAATATAATATTTATTAATAAAAACTGGAAATGTTTGTCAATTTGGGATTTGAGAATCATGATGCAATAATAATACCTAATAAAAACTTTTAAAATAAATATTTTTTCTTTGTAACATTTTCAAATTTGTTTAATCAATTTATCATTAATCTTCAAGTATGCTCTAAAAAATGGTAAAATAAAAAATATGTGCTTAAAATTACAAAATCAATAAATATGCACTATAAACTTTTAATATGTTTTTCGTAGTGTTATGAAAATAATTTCAAGCTTACTTAGCAATAAATTGAATAGCCCAATAAAAACATGCAAATGCAACAACTTCCGAGCCCTATGTATCAATAATTATAAGAAAAACTTCAATCAACAAGAAAATATTTCATAAGATTTCAAGTATTTATAGTATTTCATTTTTAAGTTATACCATAAACACAAACTGGTGGTTTTGTGTAAAAATTAGTGAATCCTGTTGTTCATTCCTTATTTTAAATTCTGAGTGGAGCAAAAAATGTTTTGATTTTATAATGTGGTTTTTTTTTATTTTGTGACCACGTTCAATGGCAGTAAAAGTGTACTGATTTTCTTCATCATCTAGTTAATACTTTAACATGTTGGCTGCCACATGGCCGCCGGCGACCCAAATGATTTTATTTATTATGAAGCCAATTGGGTGGGTAGCCAGCGACCCAAACCGAATTATTTTTCAGGGGCCGCTTCTGTCGCTGGCTAACAAATGCGACATTATTTTAAATGGACTTTATTTTAATACGGCTTGGAGATAGAAAAATATAGATTTTACCATGGTGTAGACAACAAAAAGTAGATAGTTTTAAAAAAAAAAACTATTAAAATATTCAAAGTAATAAAAGCTTTATTATTACTTAAAAATATGAGAAAAAAAGTTACTTTTATATTAAAATTATACATTAAAATGTATTGTTACTGAGTATTATATATGTAATTTATCTTTGTTGGAAACATTGGAGACACATAAATGGTTTTGATGGGCAAATGCTACAAAATGTCACTTTTTTTGCCTTGTTTACCGCTTCTCTAAAAATAATAATATAATTTATACAGTTTAAATTAAAAACATTGTAAATTCGAAATAATTTTAGCTTACTTATAGCCTAATTCAGAGGAATATTTCTTGCAAGCAAATAAACATCACGTTTGTCTTTGAATTTTGATACTACTACACCCAAATTATTTTCAAGACCAAATATTTCTCCTTTCTTAATTTTTTTTTCGTTAACAGTCTTTGGTAAAAATCGCCTATTTTTTCTTAAAGTTCCGACTAAGTGCGTATTTTTTGACAACATTTTTTCTGCCAAAGGTACAGATGTGTAAAAATTATCCGTGATAATTGTTCATCCTTCATTTAAATAATTTTTACATAAATCAGATACTATTGTTTCAGATAGTGATTCCCCATTTATTGATTGTTTCCCTTCGTATATTATAATTTTGTATGTATACCCATTACTTCTACACACTTTAAAAAATTTAATGCCATATTTATGAGTTTTGTTCGGAATATATTGTCTACCATATAGTCTGCCATGATAAGGTATCATTGATTCGTCAACGGCTATTATTTCCCCAGGTTGATGCACATTTTTAAATATATCATTTGCTATATTTAATAATTTTCTAATTTTATACAATCTGTCTGTTTTATCTGCAGAATCATTATTTTCAAAATGCCAAAATCGAAGAATAAGCTCAAATTTATTTCTACTCATAATTTTTGATGCAACTTTGTTTTGGTAACGTTCTGCTTTGGTTCCAATAGTTAGGATAATGATGGCATTTTTACGAGTCCCATTCATAATAAAAGACCCAAAAAATGTTCGATATCAACCTTGGTTATTAGCTTCCAAGACAAAAATCTACTACCTCTTGAAATTCTTTGCGAACTTAACATTTGTTGAGCACTTCTATTAGTTTCAATAACCATGAGTTGAACGAAAACGAAATCTAAAGATGACTGACATTGAATAAATGATATATTGTTACAGAAACAATAACAGTGAAAATTATGATAAGCAAAAAAAAAATACCAGTTAAATATAGATTTAGAACATGACCGCCGGCAACGGCGACCAATAGTGGCCCATATATAAAGTCATATCATTTGTAGGCCACGTGCCAGCTGGTGACCCAAAACATTTTTTATCTTTTTATTATTATACAAGGTTTACTGATTAAAACTATACATTTTATCAAAATCGGACAATTAGAGCTATTTTTATAAACGTAAGCAGTTACGATAAACTATGTAAAAATATTATGGCCCACCACGTTCTGAAATGACTTGGGTCGCTGGTGGTCATGTGGCAGCCAACGTGTTCATACGTTCTGAATGGCTATGATAAATATTGAAACAGTGTGTTAATGGCCAATGTATTTATAGGCATATCTAAATTTAAGTACTAGTGATGATCACGGATTGGCAGAGGTAAACGTGTTAAAGACATAGTAAAATATAATATAGTATTGATATTGTGATATTAATCAAAACGAGAGAATTACAGTACTAATTTTCTAATCATAAAATGTTTAATATAAAATTTTAAGTAATATATATAAATCTTAAAAGCAAATTATATTCTACATTTTATTCATTCAACATGTTTTATATTTTAGGAATTTAGAATCTGAAGGAATAAAAAAACTTAAAGAAAAGAGAATTTTGATTAAAGCTATAAGACTTGCTGAAAGAAGACCTTCCTCCAGGAAAAAAAAGGAGCAAGAAGAAGAGGAAGAGGAAGAGGAAGAACAATAACAATATTAATATTTTTTTATATCAATGAAGATAATTCTTCATTGGTAATTTAAATATATTAATATAATAAAACTGTACATAAAGGCAAAGAAAGCATTAAAGGAAAACATTTTTATTTTTAGTACTATAATTAAAAGAAGGACATTAGTGTTTATCTTACAGTATAAGAGAAATAAAATACTATCAAGTTCATACATACAGTCAATATATAATTATTTATTATGTGTTATTAAAGGTGCTTACTAATAACAAAAAAAAAAAAAAGCCTGTTCCTGTAACCTATAATCAGGCTTTAAAACTTAACTATTTATTTATAATTTATACAAAAAGATAATTCAAAATATACAAAAGAGTTAATTATACATATTGTCATTTTTTACATGTTTAAAAATTATATCAACTATCATGATCTTTTTCCTGATTAAAATTTTTTTATAATAAAAATAAGTATATGTACTTGGTAGATTCATGTGCATTTTTGTAAATAAGTTTAATAATTATAATAAAGGAATATACTTAATTTGGTATTATAGTTGTATTTGTTCTTTATATAAGTATATTGTATCATTTTCATACTTATATATATATATATATATATGCAATATTTTACACGTTTTTGTTAACTCGTTATGTTATTTTAAGTTATTATAAGAAAAAGTAAGTTAAATTAAAAGTTAGTTAATATATTTTTAAAACTGTTAAGTTAAAAATGAGTGGATAAAACAATAACTTAAAATTAGCTTAGTTAAAAATTTAATTTAAATTTTTTAAATATTCATGAGAAAAAATAAAAAAATGCTTTATTGTATATAAGGTAATAAGTGTTTTGATTGTCAAATCACTTAGAGGTCTTTTTGTTAGTTTTCTTTGAGCATGTTATTTCAGTTCGTTTGCGTATGATTTTATTTAATATCGGTGATGTGCCGCCACCTATAATTATTATAACGATGGCAGGACGAGGCAGTAGTGCTGCCGGGAATCTAGATTTATCCCACTACGCCATGTCGCTTTTCTGTATTCACCCACACAATTGCTCAACTAACTTTATGGTTGATTATATGGTGTTACTGTTTTCACGAAAAATTAGATTCAAAACGAAGGCAATAAAAATTGTCCATGGACTGTGTAGTACTGTAGTCGTACGATAACAACGAAAGGGGGTATAAGCAAGGGTGGACTGGGAAGGGTCCAGCCCACTAAGCCCCTAATTTCTTCTACTCTGTGCTCATGGGCCTTAATATAATATGTACAGTATGTTAAATGTACCTACATTTAAGTTTAGTGATCCAAATTTTCTTTTAAAAATTCAATAAATTAATATATTATTTTGTTACTATTTCAGCACTGCTGTTGTGGCATACAAATTTTTAATGTTCACCGTATAAAATGAGGAAATAACAGTAATATAAATACTATTGTAAATTTGTGCGTTTCTAAAATGGTTGTAAGGGTACTTGATAAAAATTGCAATAACATTGTTGATAATTCTCTCTTTTGTGATTGTTGTTAAAAATTTTCGCACGTCCAATATAAACTAAGATATTTACACAAAAATTATTTGCTATAAGTAAAAAAAATCATATTTCTTTAAAAGTTTGCACGCTTGTAGTAGGCTTTATAGCGCAAAAACTATTTTTTACATGATAATATAGTACCTTTTTTTTTTGCAGATAATTATCTCTTCTATAGTTTTTGTTTGAAACTTTATCATAAGACAAAAGTTTTATGAGAATTTTTGGTGAAGTGATAATTTTGTTGAGCTATATTTAATAAACATTTTTTCTTTGTTTTTTTTTATCATGGCTAATCAGCGAAACAAGTTAAAACATAAATCTAAAAGCGTGTTGACAGCCAACGTAGTACATTAATGTAATAAAAGATAATTGAAAACTAAAATATACGCTTATCTCGATAAAGCACTATTTTTGATATATTTATTAGCTTGGAACTCACCATGAGTGTGGAAAGTCAAGTAACTCCTTGCGAAGAATTAAGAGAATAATAATGCTCCTTAGTGACCTATTCTATACTTACGATGAATATTGAATAGTAGTTAAAACATAAACATACAAGTTATTATGATACAAAATAATTATTATTTTAGATTCTATGAAGATTGTTTGCTTTTGGAAATTGTTAATCCAAAATTTAGTAAACGATTGCCTAAAAAGTGATATTGATCCCCAGATATCAAAAACAATTGGAGAAAGCTGTGGAAAAAAACAAACTTTTGAAAATTAAAATATTAAATAGGTATACTTAAGAAAAAAATATTTATGAATTCAATTATTTTCTTAATAACGCTTTTTAAGGTACTTGGAAAAATTTAAATTGACAGTAACTTTAAATAAGTTATAAGCGAGCATGCCGCGTGTTATTACGTTAGAAGTACATAAAAGTGTAGGGAGCATGATCTATATATATTATAAAATAGAAACCCTTTTTTTACATGTACGAGTATATCTCGAAAAGTACTAATTGAATTTGAGTATAGTTATAATAATATAATACATTATAATATATAATGGATAATAGTAGTATTTATATTATATATTTTGTATAATGTGAAAAATATTTTTTTATGACAACCAATATGTCTGTTTTGTTTCAGTATTTAATTTTTCGTACTATTTAGTTTACCGTTATATTGTACCAACATTTATGTTTGAGCGTGTGTGCGAATAGTGCATAGGTACATCTATAGAAATTAGAAGTAGTTAAATTTGTGTCAAAACTACAGATCTAGATATTAATAATTGCAAATTTATTTTAACTAAAATGTATTCATATCTTAAAAAGTATAAATGTGTTACCATAATTCAAACTACGATATAAAGTCAGTTTTTCAGTATGACTATTTCCGTATTCATTTTAATAGGTCTAAAAATAAGGCCTTATAAATAATAGATGGCTTTAACGTGTGCAACTGTATCGTGTTTAATTTAAGTAATATTAATTTCGGTTATTTATTTATTGTTCAATATTAGGTATTATGAACTATTATTTACACACTAGAAATTTTTTATTAATATACAATAAATACAAATCGCGTAAGTAGTACGCCCGGAAATATTACGGCGGCCACAGCATTTACGTGTATGAATTTGTTATTGACTAGGTACGTCATCGACGAGAGTTCACAACAATATAAAATAATAAATATCGCAACTGAAGTCCCGGACGGGCCGAATGAGAAGTGAGCACTCTCGTCGGCCTCTTTAGCAACACGTGCAGCATGCTTGCGGATCGTCAAAACACGTCTTAATAGTGCATTCTCTCGGCCGTCGTATACGTCTAGCTTTCCGTGTAGCGACCCTTTTAACTTATAATCATAAGCGTGTGCAGACCATGCTGGCAGGGGAGGCAGAATGTAATAAAAAATATATTTTATAGTATATAGTTAAATATTATTTTGGTTATTACTTTATTAGTTAGTTCAATTAATATTAGTCATGGAAATATTTTATATAAACATTATATTATTATAATATTATGTTTTTTAAAAACAATATTTGGAAAAAAACTTCAGCTCGCAGGAGGGGCAGCTGCCCACCCTGCCCCTCCCGTGCGCACGCCTATGCTTATAATACGTTATAATAATGGATACCAACCGGTAATAATTATTATTTATTAACTGTACATTTTAGGAGTGTCCGTGGACAAAAGTGGGGCGGAGCGATGGGTAGCAAGTCAATCAAATTTTCATATATCTAGTGAAATATATATTTTTTATTATCACAATAATTCACAATACAGTATAATATTACTACGGTATAATCGATGACTGGTTCATCAGTATACAGCATTTTCATAGACGAAAAAAATATGTTTTGGTTTCTAGATTGGGATAAAACATAAGATAAAAAGGTATTTCCATTGTATAGCTATATCAATTTTCTTGATATAAATTCCACAAGCGTTGCAACTCATTCCGGCGTCCTGTCATAGCTTTACTGTTGTTCATTTTTATAATTATTGTATTTGTGTTCAGTTGTCTCTACGCAGTCGAAACGTACAGACGTGTTCTTACGTTCGTTGATTAGGAATCTTATCGTCACAGTATACCGTTATATACCTCATTAGCGTTCTCATCATGTCATCGTCGTCGGGCGGTGACAACCGCGCCGGACAAAACTCAAGTACGAACAAAATCAAGTCAACACTTTTCAAAACATCGGCCCCCAGTTTCCAATTAGTCGGGAAAAACGGTAAGTTTCTCAAAAATACTAATAATAGTCCTGTTTCAGCAAGCTTTCAACGTTTAGTTGGTAACCCTCCACCATCTAAATGTGTCCAGCACGGCTTTCAACTACAACAATACATCTCCGCACACGCAATCTGAAAACACGCTCGGGTCAATGGTCATCGACCAAAACGAAAACGATAACGTTGCTTCTAATGAGCAAGATACCGATTCTTCGCTTTCGCCTACAATGAATTCCAACAATAATAAACATCAATTTTCTCTACAACAATCTTTTTCACCGGATTATTCGGGTCGACAATCGTTCTCGCCGAAAGCTCCGATAATAATATAAATTTAGGCAATTGGCATCCAATCAGTGCCGCTAAATGTTTCACAAATAACTTTACTGGCATCACAAATATGAAGCCCGCGGGTTCAAAAAAAATTAAAATATCCTTCGACACCATCACAAATGGAAACCTTTGCCTAAGCTCAAATATCATGAAAGAAAACAATTATAAAGCCATTATACCTTCCACGTTAATATTCTCATACGGCGTAATTAAATTAGACAACTCAGTCTCCGAAGCCGAATTTTTCGAAGGTGACCGGTCTCCCGTAGCAATCGAAGCGTTTAAACACATCAATATCAAAAAAGATGAACACATTATTCAAACCCGCTTCGTCGAACTTAAATTCGTAGCACCGAAAATCCCGAGTAAAATTACCATTTTTAATATGATTTTCGATGTTGAACTAAGTACCCAGTCTTCCGTACAATGCAACCACTGCTTACGTTTTGGACATACGGCAAAATTCTGCCGCAGTGGTCCAAGATGTAGCCACTGTGGTGAATCAAAACATTCCATAAATACTTGCCCGTCCGCTCTTAACACCAACCCAGTATGCATCTACTACAATCTCCCTCATTTGGCCACGGACCGCAGCTGCCGAGAATGGTCAACTCAAAAAGAAATTAAAAAAATCATGGCCACTGAAAACGTCTCCTACAAAGATGCGTTAACTCTTAAGAAAAATAATTGTATCACTTCAGCTTATACCTTTCCTGATATTGTAAATAGCCAGCCTCCAATCCCTGAAATTTTTAAACCAAACACAGATCCTCATGATGTAAATTTTCCTAGTCTTAGTGAAAGTCACCATTATTTCAACTCTGCGAAATCCAAACTTAAAACTCGTCCCCCTTATAAAAAAAATAATAGTGACTTACCATTAACACCTCAATTTTCGACCCCCAACGGCAGCTACTTAAATAAACCTCCATCCCATGAATCCTCCCCAAATAGTAACGCAGTAGATCTAGCGTGGGTCCACTCCCTTTCCCTTAAGTTATCCGAATCTCTCATTAACTCGCCTTCATTATTTTCTCCTTTTCTCCCTCTTGTAATGATATGCTCATAAATCATTATAATAAATTAATAAATTATATTAGATAAATAAATAACGGCCAGACTGTCGCGCGTAGAAATCAGACACCCCCAAAAAAATCTTCATCACGGACAATAGAGACGATCCGTATTATTCGATCACGGATTAAGAAATAAGCACGTATTTGCAAAGTTAAAATGTTGCACGTGTGGTTTTCTTATAGGCCGCCAGAAAAAAGAAACGGTCATAAAAAGTCTGTGCCGCCGAAGAGAAATCTATCTCTTTGAGGCACGAGAGCCTTTGATAAAGCCGCCTAACTCTCTCTGGGCAGCTCATCTGTTATCACCCCTACGTCAGTGCATGAGCACCGACCAACCGAGCAACAACCTCTCAATACTGAATCCACGAGCGACAACTGGACCACTTTTTTATCAACAATAATCAGTGTGTTTCTTTTTCTTTACTTCGATTCAAGTATTTTAATTAATTAATTCGTGTTACCTTATCTTGCTACAGTATAGTCCATAGACAACTGCGGACCAGGTAAGAGTGTAAGACATATTAAGATATTCTAGTGTACAACGTGTATCGGATTTACATGTTCGTTACATAAAATTATGTTGTACGGTGTATTTGATTGAATTCTCGAACGTGCGACATCGAGAGCCCTCCAAACATCTGGGGGAAGGTAATAGCATAATTTTACTATTTTACTGATATCGTTCTCCAGCACTTATAAGTATAGAAAATAATATCTAACGTCCATCTTAGGCTAGGTTATCCTACCTATTAAATTTACGTTATTATACTCTTTTCTTCAGAACCTAATTGAATCTTCCTTAAATTCCCTTCTTAATGTCCCTAACTCTAATATTTTCGCCTAACTGCTGTATATCACACCACACATATAAGTTGCTATTACCATTAATTAAAAAATTAAAAAAATAAAAATAATATTAAAAATATTTATATGGCTCCTGCTACAAATAATAAAAATCCTTATGATAACATAAATATCATTCAGTGGAATGTGAGAAGCATCCTTGCCCGTCTTCCATCCTTATAACGCCTACTTTCTGTCCATAAATGCTCCATCGCACTTCTCTCCGAAACTTGGCTTTTACCCTCACGTTCCTTCTCCTTACCACAGTTTAAAACGTACAGATCCGATCGATCTGATGGTTATGGTGGCGTAGCCATTGTCACCCATAACTCTCAAGTCCAAATTAATTCCCATCGATATTGCCACCAGAAATAGATTTATCAATCACAAAATTGATATCATAGGGGTCGAGATCTTTCTATCTGATTTATATCCCTCTCTTAAGGTATGGTCCTGCTACATTCCTAGTAGCTTCAACATTCCCGCTAATCTATGGTAAGATCCATTTGTACCGGTCTCTCATAATACATTACTTGTCGGTGATCTCAATGCTTATCATCCCGCCTGGGGCTCTGACTCGATGTCCAGTCGTGGTGACCAGATTTATGATTCAATAAACTCCTTAGGTCTTTGCATCATGAATGATGGTTGTCCTACTCACGTTGGGCGTCCTGGCTCAATCGATTCGGTTATTGATTTATCCCTCTGTTCTTCCGATATTTCCTGGTATCTATCATGGCGAACTCTTAGCGAGCCCCATGGCAGCGACCATATCCCTATTATTACAACTGCTTATATAAACCATCTGACCCATCCTGCAAATTTTAATGTCAATCCTGTTTCGGTTTTAAATAATCCCATGTTTTTTAACCTTAAGAAAGCCAACTGGTCATCTTTTGCCCTGCACATCCAAAATTCAATATTATCATCGTCGAATGATATTTCTTCAGCTCTCTCCTATTCTACCCTCACCAGTAACATTACCAACTCTGCCGAAGTTACAATTCCTAAGGAAAGACTTAACACCAATTTTTATCCACCCTCCCCTCCTTGGTGGAACTCTTCCTGCACTGATGCCGTAAAAAATAGATCCCTACTTCTTAAAAACTTTCGACGCTCAGGGTCCATGTCCGACTACTTCAAGTATCGCAACGCGTGCGCCCTCACCACTCGTCTTCTCAAACACGAAAAGAGGAAAAACTGGAAAGATTTTTGCTCAAATCTTAACCAATCCCACTACAATACAACACCTCTGGACCACAGCAAAGCGTTACAAAAACTGCGTAAATCCCGTCAAACATCCCGAAAATGACAATTGGTTCAACAATTTTTGTTTCAAAGTTGCCCCTAGCTATGTTCCATCCGCTTCAGAGTTTTGCCTACATTATTATTCTCGGTATTCTCCACCTCACGTTCTTACACATAACTTTACTATTTCTGAACTGCAGTTCGCCATTTCTTTACGTAAATCACCCGCCTCCGGTCTAGACAATATTTCTCCAATTATGCTTAAACATCTTTCCGCTAATGCTCTCGAGTGTCTTTTGTCAATCATTAATAATATTTTAGTATCCCAACAGGTCTCTCTTTCCTGGACCTCTTACCGCGTCATACCCATTCGCAAGCTAAACAATAACTCCGCGTTTCGCCCAATAGCTCTCTCCTCCTCTATGTGCAAAGTTTTTGAACATATGCTTAAATCTAGACTTGATTGGTGGCTCGAAAGTAACTCCGTCCTACCTTCCAACCTGTTCGTCTTTAGAAAAGGTATGGGTATCATGGAATGTCTTTCTACTTTTATTGGGAAAATCTATCACTCCTTTAACAACAAGGAATTTCTCGTTGCTACCTTTGTTGATATTCGAGGTACCTTTGATTCTGTCAATATTTCCACCCTCATCTCCCACCTCCTCTCACTTCAAGTCCTTGCCAAATTTTGTAACGATTTGTCTGCCCTCTTCACCCACAGAAAATTAGTTTTTTCTTCCCCCTTCGGTTCAACAAACACCCGCTCTACCTTTACTAGTCTCCCACAAGGTAGTTGTCTTAACCCTATCCTTTTCAATGTATATATCAACATTGTCGGAAAGCATCTCTCGTCGCTCGGTCATCAATGCCTAATTTACGCTGATGATTTGGTTATTTTCACCACTAACAAATCTCTCAATCTCGCTATAGAAAATCTTAATCACGCCCTCAAAGATCTAAATGATGTTCTTATCAGAGTTTCATTTGAAATCGCCCCCGAAAAATCCAAATCTGTTATATTAGCACGGCGTAGATACTTAGACCATCCTCATATTATTCTTGATAATAACATTATCCCTACTGTTCCTAAAGTCACATATTTAGGTATTACCCTTGACCTCAAACTTCGTTGGCTTCCTCACATAACTTCGCTCACAGCTTTCGCATCTCGATGGTCTAATTTTCTCCGAACCGTAACTGGTACCTGGTGGGGGTTAAATCCCTCCAATTTTCTATCAATATACCTTTTCATCATACGCACCAAATTAGACTACGGCAGTTTCCTTTTTGGTTCTGCTTTCTTCTTTAACTGGAACCAAATCAATAAACTCCAAACCTCTTGCCTTAGTACCATCATGGGTTACATAAGATCTACTCCCTGTCCTGCTATAGAAGTTGAAGCTCTATGCCCACCTTTCAACATCAGATGTAGATGGCTTGCCGGAAAATTTCTTTTGAAATCGTTAACTTATTTTGATCACATAAATTTCGACACATATTACTCATTGTTTCTCAATTGGCGCTACATGAATAAATCAATGCCAGTCTTGTCGGTTATTGCAAATTTAATTTCAGACTTCCACCAATTCATCATAAATTCGGATAAACTTCATCTCTACAAACAATCTTATGATTCTCTCCTTTATTCTCCTTCAGTTCAATCCAGTAATCAATACCTGGATCTTTCCTCCAACGATCTAAATAAAATGTCCTATTCAATGCTCAATGCAGCTTTTTTGAATTACCTCAACATTAATTATTCAAACTTCATTGTCATATACACCAACGGGTCAGTATCCCCTCTTTCTGCTGGTTATGCATTTTATATCCCGGAATTGCATATCTCCTTTGTGAATAACCTTCCCTCCTCTTCATCGTCTTTTACTACTGAGTGCTAATGCCATCAGTGAAGCCCTAACTCCTATCTTACATTTTTCCCCAAATAATTATTTAACAACCTCTGATTCTATGTCTTGTCTTCAAGCCTTAAATTCCAACCCTTTCAACATTTATCTATCCCCTCTTGTTCTCCGTATCAGGTTCTTCACTTTCAATCTCCTTCAATTACATCATACAATTCACTTCCTGTGGATCCCCAGTCATACTGGGATCCATGGTAACGAGTTTGTTGACAATCTAGCTAAATCCACATCTAATCTTGTCTGCCCTCCTTCTTCTCTTTTACCCCACTCTGATTTCACGCCTTATATTACACGTTACATCTTAAATCTATGGTCCACCCATTGGAACAACTTATCCGAAAACTTTGCCATAAGATATAGAGACATCACACCAGACATTCCTAAGCACACTTGGTTCACTAATCTAGGTTTACATAGATCTCATATTGTCCAGTTTAATCGTCTACGCGTGGGTCATTACCTTTTACCTAGTCACGCTTTCAAACTCGGACTAAACGATTCCCCTCTTTGTACACTCCATTTTGATGAATGTATCTATGACCTCCCACACATATTATTTACTTGCCCTGCCTTACAGGTTAAACGCCTAGCTCTAATTGACTCTCTTAGATCTCCCAATACCCCTTTTAATCTCCATTCCATTCTCAACACCAATTGCTCACTTACCATCAAAATTATTATAAATTTTATTTTGGATGCTGGCTTTACTATTTAAAATTTCTATGTTTCTTATCTAACATAATTATCTTATTTATTATTATATCATTATGCTCATTATTTTTTTTATTTTTTTTAATCAATTACCAATTATTATTTATTGTATCACCGTATCTGTATCTATCAATATCTTAATTGTTGAACTATAATAATTATACTAAAAGTTCTAATAAAAAAAAAAAAAAAAAGAAAAATTGTATTTGTGTTTATCTCATTTTACTCGCTACACTCGAGATATTAATAAATTACACACTAATTGATATTTATAATACGGTTACTGTTCCAACTGATCCATTAGCGAGTCCTTTAGAAACCCAATTATTTTATAATACTCGTGACTATTTATATTTGTCTTATTTTACTCACTACACTGTTACTAAAAATGTCGTGCGTGCTTCGTCGCACGGAGATTGGACGTGAGAGCATAAAATAGACACACACAGTACTCACTTGCTTAGAAAATCCCCGATATCTACATGCTCATAAAATGTGTAAATGAGTCATAATTAATCAATGACAGCATTTAGACATGCCAAACTTAATCTATGCACCCTTCAGATAATCATGAATATATATT
Organism: Pentalonia nigronervosa; assembly: GCA_014851325.1. NCBI lineage: Eukaryota > Metazoa > Arthropoda > Insecta > Hemiptera > Aphididae > Pentalonia > Pentalonia nigronervosa. The sequence goes on from JACXSJ010000361.1 coordinate 59,792, forward strand.
TCAAGTTTCATGACGATTGATCCAGTAGTTTAGGAGATGGCAATAATAAATTGCAAAAACCGGAAGATAGAAGGGCTACGATTCGCTCCGCCAAATAAATATATGTGTTATATGAAATTTTAAATTTAACTTAATTTTACTAAATTTGTGTACAATTAACTTGAAGTTAAAATATGTTAAGAAATGTTAAAAATTTAACTCATTAAGTTAAAAGTTAGTTTCAAAAAAAAGTAACGAGTTACCAAACTTAGTTAATATTAATTTAATTTTAATTTTTTACTCTTTAATGTCCAGCCTTGGTTTTTGATGATAAATAATCTTTTTTAGACAGTTGAACATGTGTTGTGTTTGGTTATGATATACCTACACAAACATTTGTGTTATAGAAGTAAACGTTTATTTAGAGCATTCAATTCTTATGCTATATTTGTAAGTGAATCATATTTAAATGATGACCAAATTAAATGAAATAAAGTCTGCTAGTATAGATCAATATCCTAACGACTTTCAGTAGATTAACTTTTATTGGAAATGAAAAACGACTTTTCAGAAATTATATAGTTTTTAGAACATTTAGGCAAATCACGAATTATAATATCTCAAAAAATTATTTTAACATTAGATAAAAGATTTGAATAAAGAAAAAGTGCTAGCTTCTAGTATTCAAATTTCAAATCTTAGATATAAAAAAAAAAAATTATTGCAAATTTCTAACTCAAAATAATTTGCAAATTTTCGTTACTTTTACCTTTCTAAAAAAAAAAAAATTTACCAGAAAGTCAAACTATTTTTTTTATGATCATTTGAAATTAGACATTAGATATTCATTCGTAAATTACCGATTTCTTAGAAAACTATTTTCTTATTCGTTGTAATTCAAGAACGAATAACCGAAGACACTTGAAATCAGAGACGGATTTACATAATTGACGCCCCTAGGCAAATTTTATTTTGCCGTCCCATTAAACTTATCAACGAGAAAACGTATCTTTAAGTACTTATTTAACATAACTACTAAAAAAATAAATTCTAAATACTGATACTAGACAATAATTTTTGGCTATGTTAATAAACTGTTCTATTCAAGTAAATAGTATACCAATACAATATTTATTAAAATATAATATATCACCATTTTTTTTTTTGAATAAATTTGCTCTACCAATTAAACATAATTATTGTATATATATATATATAATTAAGTTCCTTCAACAAACTAATGTGTTCAATCGAATTTAAATTATATTATTATAAAATAGCAAATTTTAGCAAAATTAGCAATAATCTAATACAGTACTACTCGAAAAACGTGTTTCAACTCAACCTTTCCTCAACCCACAATAAAAACCTACTATAAAACCTACAAACTAGGCTAATGACCTCAGTAGTTGAAGCCTTAACTTTAATAAAAAAAAAAAAGTACTACTCGAATGTCTCGAATTCCAGTTTTTTGGTTTTGAATGCAGCTTTTTTTTTCTTTTCCTTTTCTCTTGCTGCTTTTTTATATTGTGCTTTCTTCAATCTCTATGCATTTTTATACCGATAAAAATCAAATTTTAACGTTGAAAATATTTACCTATAACACACCATGTAGGGAATAAAAAAATCACCAAGTGTTTTATTTAATGGGCTTGTAAAAATTAATTAATCAAGAACTCGGAATTCCGAATAAGAACCAATGAATACGAATATTCATAAAAATAAAATTCAGTTTTGCAAGTCTATAGCACTAATTTATTGCTATAATATTATAGTGTTTATAAAATATAATGTAATTTAAATAATAATATCTGAATATTAAGTCCATCCGCCTTGAATGTTGTGTTGAAAATAATCGAATGTTTAATCTGAATAAACCTATTCTCTACTCGGCGGCTCTCTATTTCATAGTCACGAAGAAAAATAAACAATTATTATAATAATTTTATCTTTTGGATAGAAAGTTTTATTTTTGTACACATCGTGCGTAGTACGTACGAGTATATTATATAAAAATATTCACAGTGACTGGTTTATAATTAGATTATCGTTCCAATACGAACCGATCGTCACCCGTGTTCGTATAAAATATATCATATTATCGTATGCGTGCGGTGTGTACGCCGTGCGATCGAATGACCCACGAGCGATTATTAATAATTTTTACGACTTTGTAAAAAAAACAAAATAACGAAATATGTTATCTATGGTTAGTATTTAGATAATAGATATATTTTCTGGCAGTCGTTCGATAATTTACCTGGACGTTTATTAACAAAAATAATATGTTATATTTAAATATTAAACATTTTTATTTGCCATCCTTCAGAGTAATCACCCTACATTATAAATTTAAAAAAAAACTTAGTATTCTCAATAAAATATTGGCCTATTTGCCTGATGCTAAATCCACCACTGCTTGAAATATTCACCGAATGTTGAAATTATCATTTTCTATACACCATTATTTTAAACACTTTTTGAGTTAATTGTAGGCCTAAGACATTTTTGTTTTTTTGAAATTTTTTTCCATATCAATGAAAAATCTATAAAATTCTTGAAAATTTATTACAAGGTTCCTTAAAAGTTGTTATAATAGCAGATCAAAAATATTAAAAATACATAGGCAGAATTTACAAATTATTTTGTGGTTAAAAATCTATAAAATATTTTATTGCTAAAGATTGAAAATTTAAAACAAGTTTTTTGCAAGTTATTCTAAATGCAATTTTAAAAATATTTAAGATATATATGTACACTTTTATTTTATAAGCGTTTAAAGTTCAAATGTTAACCAAATTCATCAAAATCTCGAATGTTTGCAAAAAATAGACCGTCTTTGATCAGAATTGTTTTTTGTATACAATGATTCATATCATTGAATTCAAATTTAACACACCCATGAAAGTGACCTACCGACACATAATGTACAGCAGAGCGGTACCCATTTGCCGACCTTATTTTTAAAAAATGGACTTTTCAACCGGGATTCATATTATTTACCTACTTCGTTACTAAATATTTTTATACTTAATTGTTCGGATATCTGGTCACAACTGAAGTATATAAAATGTTTAAAGGTTACCGGCGATTAAGCCATATATTTATAGATCTTAAATAAATTAAAATTAATATAAGTCACATATTTATTCGTCCAACAAAGTCATGGAATTATTAAACTAAATAAAAATATACATACAACTATTATGTACAGTCAGTTATAAATTAAAATAATTATATAAATAATAATCTGAAAACAACTATTTTTTTAAATAAAAAGTTACAATTAAAAACACCATTAGTACGGTATAGTTACAAATGACAATAAGCCTTGTGATATGCTCACATTATGTTCCCCAACAAGTATAAGGAAGTTCGTATACAAATAGTTAAGTCGTGGTCCAATTCCGGACTTTCCCCTTTTGTAAATGTAAAATTGTAATGGTTTAGTAATCGTACTCTTTTTTTTTAAAAAAAGTGTTCATGATGGCCGGCAGCCCAATGCCAGGACACTCAGTAGATAACCCGCGTGTCTTTGGCCCGCATAGATCTATAAACTTAATTTTTTTAGGTCTATGCTGTTGGCATGAACATTAAAGTACTTAAATGTTCATTGCTATTGACTATGAATTATTTTGCCCACGTTTTGTAGATTTCTTTTTAACAATTTTATAGTTTTCTTTTTCGTACGCCAATGAACATGTTCTCGTATGCCCTTTTGTCGACTTACTTATCATTTTGATTATTGAAATAAAAATCGGAAAAAGAATTTTATGGTTGAATAAATTGAAAACACTAAAGCTGTATAATTGCACTCTTCTCTGTTTACACTCTGTAATAAGCCATCTGCAAAGTGTGACCGAAATTTAGATAATTGGCAATTGAGTTTAAGTTATAGTTGATCATTTTGTGAATAAAATACAGGGGAAGAATTTTCAGTCAATCTATGATAAAAATGTTGAGAATGTTAATGCTTTTCATTTTAATAAACATATTATTTTTTTAAAAAACCTAGTTTTAATCTCATATTCTCACATATAAGATTTTTAAGGGCAATATTGAAAATTAAATTCTTATATATATCATCTTAAAAAAAATGTTGGTTATGACAATTAGGGATTAAAACTAAGTTTTTTTCAAGCCTTTTAGGAAGGTTCCGTTTAACCATTGTTCTGTGGTTTAACCAAAAATATTATAAAAACATTGTAATCAGTTTTATAATAATTTATACATGATTAAAATAATTCAAAACTAAACAATCAATGCTCTTAAAATGAAAAACTCTAGTATCTACTCTTAAAATATCAAAATAAAGCTTACAGCTTATATATTTTCAAAAGCGTCCAGTTTGTTTTTGCAAAATTGCAGTCCTTGAATCTATTAAACATTGTAATCAGGCACATAGCTAGGTATACACAATTGGGGGTGGCCTAATTATTGCTATCATTTAATTTCCATCCCCCATAAAAATAATCAAATAATAATTACGTACATAATACAATTTAAGATTCTAAGTGGAGTGATAAAGCTATTTCTTTTTATTCAAATTTGAAATATTGAAGAAACATTCTTAAGTCTTTTCAATATGCTGTAATATATCTGTTAATAATCAAGCTTGTTTTGTTCATATTTATATTCATCAGTTTAACATAGAACACGATGTTAAAGATAATTATGTAATAATAACAAAATAATATCATAGGTAGGTAGTAAGAGTTTTAAAATATTTTAAACTATTTTTACTTTACCTCAATTAATTAAACCTTGGGTATTTCTACAATATAATGGGGTGGCCGATGAGATGGCCAGTGAATATTTTAGGCTGCTCCAGGCCACCTCATAGCTATGTGCCTGATTATTATACAGTAAACTAATAATTATCTGTGGGTAGATTAATCACTTTATGGAATATCTGTGGTCTTCTTCAATACTACAATACTGTACATTACTAAAAATAGTGTTTGTGACTTAGTGTACTGTAATATATATTTTTTATGAAAAAATAAATGTAAATGTTATAAATATTATATGAATGTTTTAAAAAAATAATCATACTTATATATAATTTTCTTTAAATACCATTTAATATTATATACTTTCTATCATTTTTTTATAACATAATGATAGCATTTTTATTTCAATTTTTAATTGGCGGATTAACTGCAGAATTTGCTTATTCGAGGTTGCGGTTTTATCCTATTTCACAAATCATCAAGAGCTTACTGTATATTAAAAGGCAATTAAGAAAATCAAGTTGAAATAAAGGCACACACATATATATATATATTTAAAAACAAAATTCACAACTCACAGTTAACAAAATAAAATATTTAAATTCACTCAAATCTAAACACAAAATAGAAATAAAGAAGTAAAAGAAAACCATAATACATTTGCTTTAGTAAAAATGTAATACATATAATATAAATATATAAGGTAGTATATTATATAATAGTTTGTTGCCGTCATATAAAAAGTGATTTAGTGAAATTGATATATTTACTCCAAGTTTGGATATTGTAATTTTTTTCTTGTATTCAAATACTTAAAAAGATCTTATAAAATACTAGAAGTATTTTCACTTTTTGTATGAGACAAGGATGTATAATATATCAAAGAAAGAATTTTTTCCTTTCAAGTCAGTCTAATGACAATCAACACTGACATACATAAGGCAATAAAAAGTATTTAAATTCGGTTAACAAAAACAGTTCTTAGACCATTTATAAATATATAGCAGTAACATATTATTATAGACATTAAATTTTCAGAAAACTATGAAATAAATATTTTTTAATATTATTTGTATATTTATACGTATATCTTGTCAAAATGTATTAAATCGCAACACAACAATAAAATATAACTAAAAATAAAAACATTTTAATAACAGACTATCCTTAATACTGTAATACTTGAGGATTAATATTAAGTATTTACTTAAACTAATTCAAATACAAATAAATAAACAATGATTTGTTAATAAATAATTTTAACTTTATGTTAAATTTATTTATAATTTACTTATAATAAAATTGTTATACTTGAGAATGAAAGCCATTAAATGTATACATCATAAACTATGTATATTTTTAACAATTTTATATTAAAGTACTGTTTTCAACAAAATCATTTTGTTTATAAATTAAATTCCTTGTATCAATAGTTGATTTAAATGAGGTTTCGTTTGTATTAATTTATATACAATCATTTTATAAAAAGTTTGGACTATAATTTTCAACAAGGCACTGACTGAACAATGTTCCATAAGTAAAATAAAATGATGACATTAAGAAATAAACATAATATATTAACATAAACATAAACTTTAAAACTAAATAAAATATTTTAAAACAAATTAGTGGTTTTAATAGACACAAAAATAAAAAATATACATTTAAACTAATTTATAAACAAAATTTAAAGTTAAGTAATTAACAAGCACAGATCCATATTTTTAAATTGATTTAATACTTTTAGATTTATTTTTTTGTATTTAGTATGAATGAACTGAATAACAAATAAATATCTTTGGATATAACTTTGAGTAGGTATAAATTAAATAATTTTTTTTTTACCTATAAGTAGGGGGTATTTAATATAAAATAAAAAAACTAATTCAGTGTAATAATTAAAATTAACTTCTAAAGAAAATAATATTAAGAGATCTCAGTTAGGACACAAAACCATTTGGAACATTAATTAACTAAAATTACAATATTTCAATAGAACTGGAGGAAGTCAAACTTTTGTTTACATTCCTTTTGGGGACTACAAAAGATTTTAATTTTGACAACTCAGTCAATGGAACTAACGTAGAAGAATTGAATGATAAGTTATCTTGAATTTTTTTGGGAACATTATAGAACCACTCTCCAATTTTTTTAGGTTCCATATTAGATATAATTTTTAAAGAATCTTTTAACGACAATGTACATTTTAAGCTAGGATTACCTAAATTTGCTATCTTCTCCTGAATGTATTCAATGCTAGACTTAGTGTCAGGGATGCAGGTGTACGTAGGATAGTAAGAAACATTTTTATAGATATTTCGACGTAACTCAGGATGTTCAAATGTAAAAATATGACTTTCTGTGAAGCTTTTTGAAGGTAGAACTTCAGTTACATTACTAAAACTTGGTTTTCTGACTACACGTATATATTTATGAACTGGTATAGCGTCCTCTGGCATTTTTTTTACATCAATATCTTCATCATCATCATCATCATCTGATGATATTGTTATATGACTTTCAATATCACTAGAGGGATATTTGTTTTTTGAATTTTGTACTCTCTTGAAACGTATTATAACTGGTGGTTGATCAGACGCAATTTTATCATTATTTGAATTTGATGGATGGCTGTTTACTACTTCTACTTTATATATATCCTTTGACAATGACTTTAGATTTGTTTTGTGTTTCCGTTTGGTTTTTTTATAAAAATTAACTTCATCATGTATTGGTGAATATAACTTACTAGGTCTCTTTTGAGGCACAAAAGAAATATTCGCGTCAGAATATTGGTATTTTCTCTTTAAGCTTTCTGATGCTTGTTCTTTAAAAGAAATTGGAGCTTTATCATCAAATAAACAAGGCTGAAAAAAATATAAAAATTATAATCGTTATTTTATAATTTAATATGAACAAATATTTAACAGCTAGTTAAATATTTACAATGGTTTAAAGAAAAAATTTCCCTAATTGCCACAAAATGCTTTTTATAACTAAAATCTCATTATAATGATTCCTTTAGGTTTCTAAACATAAGTTTAAAATACCTTATATCTGCGTTGTGTTTATTCATTAGTTACCAGTACATAGTTCCGATTGTTAATTTTAAGATATTTATTTATTGTTCAGTTATTATACTAAATTAGATATATGGAATTATAGTTTATTTTGTTGTATAATTGTATTAAAATATGTTTAGAAATTGGGAATTTAACATGAAGACAGAATGAGCTTTCCCAACTTGTATAATTTCTCAAAACCAGGTTTATCACAATCTCCTTTCTATGGATTTCCAGGCATATAGGTATTATGACGATGAGCATGCTGACTCATTAGCTGAATCTATCAGCAATACCTCTACAGCAGGTTCTTCGTCGTACCCATATTCTAGTTAAATTTTTATATTTCATCAATTCACCCATAAATTGTGGATTTTTTTTTATTGCAATTTTATGTTTAGACTTAAGAGTGAATTTAAAACATAAGTACAACAATTTATAAACAATGCACTGTATCCAC